>JASDQU010186129.1:2277-18112 GCA_032191745.1 Picea mariana | reverse complement strand
TCTAGGGACTTATATCAACCACCAAGGAAGACATCCAAGGATCAATCCAAGCACGGGGCAAGGATTCCTTGGAACACATCCAGGGGCCCTAGAACACATCTAGGGTCTTACTGCTTGGTCCTAGACCAAGAACCCTAGTCATCTACTGGGGGTCCTCACAAGGGTCTTTTGCCATGGCACTCACTGCTTGGTCTCATACCAAGAAACCCTAGGAGTGTGCTGGGGGCCCTAATCCTTAGCTAGGGTCTTAGGCCATCCTCCAAGAGAATGGCTCATGCAGCTGCACTAATTTCAACAGTTTCTTCCAATGGTCATCTAAGGTGGGCTGAAATTGAGTGGGTTGAACTCGAGAAACATTGGCATTGTCAGAGCCAGAAGTGGGGGGAGGTGTGAATTACCTTTGAATGGTATTCCTCTTTTTACTTTTAGTCTGATGCACATAGTATTTTCACTTTCAAGGGGAGGAGGAACATAATGAAAGGGGTCTCTAACACCGATAGAATGAATATATGGAGAGCCCTCATAATCAAAAGTGGGGTTGACTGCCCTCATTTGTGCTACAGTCCTCTTCCTCCCTATTTCAGCCTGTATAGCTTTTTCCCTAGCCTTTTCTTGTTGGTAGTCATTAAGTACTTTTTGCATCTCTTCTCTAATAGGCCCAATAACATCTAATGGTGGCTCACATGATTTAACTTGGCCTCTAACACCAGCCAAGTGTTCTTTCAACCTATGAATGCCCCCCCTTGATGCATTTCTGACAATACTTGCAATACATTAGACCATCAATCACCTCAGCATGAACCCATGCAACATCTTTAGCTTTTGGGGCCATTGTAAATTTGTAAATGCAAACTCAAAGGCTAAAGCAAAGGTGCAATTTGCACAATGCAAGCAATTTGAAAATGCAAAGAAGGAACCTTATCTTAGACTCTTACTTTATCTTCTATGATTCTATCTAAGTTTCAAACATTCAACAATCAAGATGGAAATAAAAAGAGTGGCAAATTTTCAACATACCTCTAATCCAACTCCTCCAAACTTGAAGATGAACTATAGCCTCCTAGTTGAGATGCCAAATCCACCACAAACTGCCCAAAACACTTGCCCAAGAAGCTCCTCATTGCTGCTATTCAAGAATCAATGCTGCTCCAAAACCCAAATGGCTCCCAAATGCTGAATGAGAGAGGTGCGAGGCACTTAGAGGGGAGTGAGAGTGTCTTATAGACTAGAATTAGGGTTTAGGATCTTAGGTTTTAGGCTTAGCTGAAAAAAATATAACTTTTTCAAGTCCGTGGGTCCGCCACAGCCGGTCCGGACTGAACCGGCCGGTTCCATCATAAACAAGTCGACCGGTTCGAACCGGTTGGCCGTCAAATCGGTCAAATCGGCCGGTTCCGGTTCGACAGTTTTTAAGACTATGACTGCATCCATCACTGCATACTATTGGACCTACTGCAGCCTGTCATGTGTTGTCATTATGATGTATTTCAGTCTCTTCAATAATACATTGATTTGATTCGACTATGACTTGTCTTTGGCTCTTGGAATCTCTTGGTTGGATAATAGTTAAAGTGTATTGCAATGATTTGGTTAGCTTGAGTGCACTAACTTATTTCTTATTCACTTAAGGTGCACATTCACCTTATTTCGTTCACTTCATTCACTATTATAATTGTCTCAAAAATATGATCTCAACCACTTGGAATTTAACTAAGAATTTATCCTCACTCTCGACTGCTTATGGGCATCTCAAGGGAAAGTATTTTGTGTGCTGATTAGTTGGATTATGTATGCAGATTTATTAACTTCATAACAGCATACAACCCCTAGGGACACCCCCCTGAGACTGGAAAAGCACCAGTCCTAATGGAAAGACATCCAGTGGTGACAAGGTTGGTTGTCTAGAGTTGTTGTGCAGATCTGCCAGTGCAGATCCACATGATAACTCTTCTCCAACCTGCCATCCACTCAAAAATTTGGTGTTCTCTAGCCATTCTGGATGGATACCCTAAAGTGTGTTGGCTGCTCTTATTAATAAGATACTTGTTTCCAAGGAACATCCTGAACCTGAACATTTTGAAGAGAGACAGTCCAGCAGGATCTGAACCTGAGCAGGGACCAACAGGAGGAACAAGTGAGCCCACCCATCTATATATGTATGCTAGAATTTATATCATGTATGTTCTTGATCCAGCAGTCAGTTGAGCTTCCAAATCATAACAATATCCCACAACTTGGTGCCTGATCTGTTCCATCATATCAGGGCCCATGCTCGCAGTTTTGTTGATTTGGTGTTACAATCAATTCTAGTTCTAGTGCCTGCCTGATGGTAATAGTTAGGATTATGACAATTGGTAATAGTTAATAGGGGCGAATGTCGTATGTCTCAGATGCCCTCGGGGATATCCTGTCCCCTTTCGGACAAATCCTAGATGGAGATTCCTTGTTTGGGTGTATTTACACATAGGGAATGTGTACCCATGCTACATAATTTGGTTTAGATGTGTTAGAGGATGCATGGATTGCGGTCACTGCAGCTTTCTGTTATCATTTCCCTATAATATATGGTGGGAAAGTTGATTATGAGGATGGTGGTTGTTTTATTTATCCAGATAGTGAAATTGGGAACTGTTTTGTGTGAAAAAGACTATATAATGGAAATAGTGCAATCATAGATGTAGGAATCCATTGAATGGCAAGTCAATTATACTGTTTGGAAAAGTCTGGTGGTTGATAACAGCTTACATCTCAAAGAGAAGTTCCAAAGGAGATACTGATAAATTAAGGCAACTAGGGGCTGTAATGTATCTCTAGTATCATATAACATGGTAAGTAGGATATCACCAGTTTGCAAAGGTTTGCTGCAGAAACTTTGCAAGAAATTATAGGGAAGCATTTTACGGAAGATGGAGGAATTGCAGCCTTCAAGGGGCGAATTTTCGAAGAGTTAGCACAACATGTTTATAGAAGAAGAGTTATATGACCAACAAAGTTGGGTGGTTGTATTTTTGACATTGAGGAGATAAGCTTTAAAGTGGTTTGTTACTTATATGCATGAGCTTCATGATTAAACTGGATTTCAAGTTTCCACCATTTGTAATAATTCAGGTAGTCTCTAGCTTTCTTMATGAGTAATTCTATGGACTTAATCTCTACTATGTAAAAATTCAKCCTCAGGAGTCAGGATTGAGGATAATCCTTTTTGAATTGGAACTGTGATTGTAGTGCAGAAACATTAGAGTCAATWTTCTGATYCCATGGAGATATACCCAGTGCTTCAGKAGCATCTTAATAAAGGAATCCCGTGTAACTCTTGTTTGCAAAATATCTAAGTAATGTTTATCTTCTTCCATTGGTTTTGTAAATTGCCCAAACTTTTTGTTATTGTTTAGGCATTCATTGTTAACAGAATAATTTTTACCATTTTTCCCTGATTGACAATATCAGAAACTGACAAGGCTTCTCTATGAGTAATCTTACTCCTATCTGAAATCCATCTGTGGGGATACACGGCAGTTTCCTGTTTCTGTGCTATAACAAATATTTGCAAAAATTATCCATTTGACTTCGTACAAAGGTTTTACAGGTTGCCATAACTTTGCCACAATTTCATAAATGGTTTCTCTTCCGATTTATCATTATATTATCTAATTCCAGGCTTTCTACAGTAACTCTAGGAAACATTTTGTTTAGCAAAAAGTTTTGAAACATTCTTGCTATAATTCCATCTCTTTTACTTTCTTTATAGCAAAGAATTTTCGTTTGAGATCTTTCTATACTGTACCATAATATGCTCTTTCATAACTTGTGTTTAGCATGATCTTTTTCAGTCCTGTGCTTCTGTCTATATTAATTATCTGCAGTATCTTTATGAATGGGTTAATTGATATGTACATCAGAATAGCTATTTTCATTCTTACTTCTGTTGTAGCCATTTTCTAATTGTTCTAACTTCTTACATAAGAGGACGTGTCACATTGTAGGGAATGTGATTAAGTTGGACCAGTCCAATGTACCACCTGTGTATTGGCGTTGTACAGTTTGCAAATATGATAATCCAGAGCCTTTATCTGTATGTGACATATGTGGGATGATTTATAATGCTTCTTTAGCAGCCTCTCAGACAGCTGTTCCAAAAGATACAGGTGCATGAAGTATTTTGGCAGTATAAGTCTTTACAGATTCGTTAAACTTTAATCATGAAATGTAGGCATTGGAATTGAGGTCTTTCAAGGATTAACAACTTTGACATGCATGCAGTGTAGTACATGGAGCTTCATGTTACTTGTGTTTTCCACTAATACATTATAAGCCGAAGTCTGTTTATTTTTGCAGTTAACAAGACATGCAAAGCATCTCAAAAATCAGTATTGGCAAAGTCTCTTTTTGCAGAAATGTTTTCACAGAAGCCTAAACAGGCTAAAATTTTACAGAAAGTAAGAGATGATTTGCAGATCAGCAAAGCTGATGGTTACCAAGGCATTGTTTGTGCAAACTTCCATGACATTCAGAATTTTTTTGCGATTCCTGACTCCAAATCCAGAAATATTAGCATAGGTCTGCACATTATCCAAGGGAAACACTCTTAACTTCTCGATGACAAAATGAGGGCATTTCTAGTATGTAATGGTACATTACATTGTTTTTAATATTATTTCTATTCTGCATACATTTGTAGTTTGTAATGATCTATTTCGATCTCACAGGGTTTCCTTTAGCTTTGCTTCAAAATTTATTATGCTCAGTGAAAATCAAATTTTAAATATGTTTATTGGAATTTTGTTGTCTCAAGAAGGTCTGTCATCTATGATTGGTTTGTTAGGTTCTCAGAGCTTTTGTGTGGTTATGAACAGAGCCTTTCAAGTTTGACAGTCCCTCACCGGATGATGTGGTTTCATCAGGAAAGTATTCTACAGGGAAAACTGCTGCAGGTAATTTTATTTTCATCTCTGTTACAGAAAACTTCTCATTGCAGGCTGTTTTTGCTGGGGAAACATTTCTGAAAGTACCTGTGTGCGAAATGCCTATAGAAACCCCTAGGAAATGCATCCAGGCATTTCCTAAAAATGGATACTTCCAGGGGACATTTCTGGGGCATCTCTTGGACATTTGATGTTGTCAGTCTTGTTTCCACTTTTTTTCTACCCTGTGGGATCCACCAATAAAGTACGTATTGATAAAACAAAGACCAATACATCTATATTCTATCTATCCCGTTCCTTCTTTCAACCATCTCATTCTTGTTTGCTCATTATCAATTCTTGTATTCAATGTTCAATTTTAAATTAATGCAAACTTTGTTCCCTTCATTCACCTTCACTGTTCTACCCAATCCCATGACTTAACAGAGTTTGTATTTTCTTTTTTCCTGAGGAAAAAATTCGTAACCTTTCCATTACAGTAATAAAAGGATCCTATGCGATTGCAAGTAGAAGAATTTAGGAAGGCTAGAGAGCAGATGGTAGCAGCCAGGAAATAAAACAAATGGGTTGTTATAGCTGTGTCCAAAAATAATAAGATAAGATAAGATAATTTATTAATATCCAACAAAAGACCACAAAAGTAGGTCAATGGGACTAAAAGATATATCCTTGGCTTGCTAAATGGCTCTCTTGTCAGGTTGAGGGGGGACAACTTCTATCTCCATTACATGCTGGAACTGTAATGGTTCTATCTGGTCCTCTCTAGACACTGACGGGACCCTGATCTTTCTAGATGAGACACATGAGAGCTATGAGAGAGCACTCCCATCTATTATAGGTTATCACTGCACTTTGACATTTAGGCATGAGACTTAGAGACCTGGTGAGTTCATGTGTTTGGAGTTATGGTTTGCCTCATCCATGATCCTTTTCGGACTAGGGTGTTAGTTGTGTCTTTTGATGAGCACTCTAGGTATATGTGGGTTTGAGTTTGGTAGGACCCCAACCCCCTTTTCTGAGATGTTTTCATTGTTGTCTGCTACTTTCCCTATGCGTTGAGTTTTGTGCTTCATTAAGATGAAGACCCCTTCCTTGACCTTTACCGAGAGATCTACTGATACTCCTCTCTTGGTGATCTCCATTTGGGAGACTTTAAGCTCACACCAGGATTTGCAGATACAGATCCACGAGTCCATGACTGATCAAAGGCTATACTTTGCCTTCCTGAGTTGGATCTTGATACGATTGGTTTACAGAGGGAGTCAGTAGATGCTTTCAATCCTGTTACACCATATGAGAGACACCTTCTCCAGCTTGGAAAATTTCACGGTCTCCTGATTTTCAATGGGTTCTCTTGCTACCCACATTCTAGTAGGTACACCTGTTTTTGTGACAATGGCAGTGCTAGTGTGGTTACTAATGTTTTGGCTAACCAAGTTTTTACTCCCTGTTGTCGCAGGATTTGTACTTGTGCAAAGCCCACCACAAGATCCCCAGATCTTGTGTAACTATGGAAGAAACTACGATTGTCACCTTAGTAGGATATTCCCTCGTTTTAGTGATAGAGGAGGTCCACCATAAGGGAGGCTTCCCTGGTGACCTCAAGGGATCAAATAGCAAGTTTAGTAGCCAAGCCTACCACCCCCTATCTTGATCACCAATTGGTTGGTCCAGGTCTAGGAAAGAAAGAGGTTGTGATGTTGTTTGTTGTACCTGCCCAGAACAAGAACACTTTGCAGCATATATATGACAACTTCGAAGCTAAAGTATGCAATAATGACCTCTTTTAGACACTAGACGAGTTAAGTAGCTATGGCTGTTGCAAATTGCAGCAGTAAAACAGTCTTATAACAGCAATGAATATTTTGCAACAGCAGCAACAATTAGTGCTCAGAAATGTAGCAATCTAATGTAGTTTTAGATGGCTGTAGCAAACTGTTATAACAACAGCAAGAAATATTACAAGTTTGCAAGGGTTAGAGTTAGTAGAGTTAGTAGAATACTCGAGATATTTAAGAGAGGTTTTATCAATCACTTTCACCACAAGAGTTGCTTCTAGATCAGTGCCTTTACCATTCTAGGGCTATGGAGTCTCAAATGCATCCAAGCTTGAAGATTGATCTAATTGAAACCAAGAGGTAGAGTCTAAACCCTAAGGTGCAAGCACATTTGGGCTTTAGGCTTTAGGCTTTGAGGAGAAGGATGTCTAGGGTGCAAGCACTTTTGGGCCCTAGATATCGTTTCTCCCTTCTTGTAGCTTCAACTAGGTCAAAAATCATTTGTCTAGGGCTAAAATCCTAAAGTGCTAGCACTTTAGGGCTCTAGGGTTCTAACCCTAGCAAGGACAATTCACCAATTTTGGACAAGTAAAACTTTGTGAGAGGAAGAAGCACTTATGTTCCTCTCTTAGAATTTCAACAAAACAAGACTTCTTGCAACAAAATAACAATTTCACCATAAACATCAACAACATAACATAAAATTTGCAGAAATTTACTTCATCCAAGAAACCATGAGCATTTAACCTTAATTGCAGAAATATCCATCCAAAATCCACAAACCATCCACAAGAGATCCATTTCAAGCATAGCACATGAGAGAGAAAGACCAATAATCCCTAAGGGGCCAAAAATTTCAGAAGTACTCCTCTCAATGGTGAGGAAAAGATCACGATCCAAATGAAATGAGCTCTAGCCTTTATATATGAGCCTAGGCTAGTGCTTTGTCCACATAACATAACATAACAATGATTCAAGTGGGGCTGACCCCTCGTTAACCCTTACAAAATTTAACAAATGCAAAAAACATCATAAATGAGCCACACGTATGAGACGTCAAGCCCTATTGGGCAAGGAGGAGGCCTCCAAAGGCCATGTGGCACCAATCCAAGGTGAAGTGGGAGCAAGTGATGTCTCTCCTCACCCAAACTCATGCCATTCATCATCAGTACCTCGGGTGTCCATCGAACCCTAGCTCCATCAAAACCTAGAAGATGATGTTATCATCAAAATAGGACCAACGTCCAAGATCTAAGTGTAGTGTCCAGGCAGGAGGGAGCTGCATCTCGTCTCTACAAGGTCTTTGGCTATCTGCTATTGCAACGTTCCTTATCCAGTGGGTAAATAAACTCTGGGGTACTTTTCCCAGCCTATGGGCTTCCAACCCATTTGTGTGCCATCATTACTGGATCCGCTCATACCAAGCCCATCTGTCCATCATCCAAGGTTCCAAGGATGTGAGTTGATGTTTGAGGGTGATGAGTCATTGGATGACCCACCTCTCCACATCACACATGCCAAGGTCTTGCAATAAAGGCTCAATGTCCTGGGTGCAAGCCCAGGATGTCCCTCGAAGAACTATATGAGGGCCATCCAAAACAAAATAGAGTATAAGACAATGTTGGCTAGGGTTCACAAGAAACATTAGTCCTTAAAGCATGCAAAGTAAGATGTAGCTTAAGATATAAGCCATGTAAACAATTCACCTCAGTATCCCCTTCAAGCATCACACTAACCTAGGACCTCATGTGAGTTGGCAAGTTTAAGTATGGGAGGGCCTTCATCCAACCCTATCAGCCTTCATCCAACCTTATCAGGGGTGCCAACCTAGACAGGAAATAAAAGACCCAGGTAGAGGGATAGGTCCCAAGGGAAGCAAGAAAGAAAGTGTGAAAGTGATATGGTTTTAGGCCTTACTTCATGGCTTATGGTGTCATTGAGTCCATTTCTATAAGCGCCTTTGTAGAGGGATTGATTGTTGGCTTGAGATACCCTTTCCTTGGTACTTTTTGCATTCCTAACCCCTTATTTTGGCTTTTGATACCTAGTTATCATTTGCAAGTCCCCTTTATAAGGTTTCAAGCTTCATTCCTTATTTTTTTACTGGGCTAATTGTCCTTTATAATTTGGTGTATTCATTCGCATTCGGACAGGGGTGATTACCATTAAAGGGGGTAGAGCTCAAGCTGGCCTGAGGCTTTTATGGTGGCCTTTATCATTTAGCAATAACATACATGTATAGAGCAACTACATCAACCTCTGGGCCTTTAGCCCCTTCTCATGAGAGAATGGAACATGACCCATTATTGAAGTTTGGTATACTATGAGAGGCTCCAGGATGGAAAGTGTTAAGTATGGTGGGGAACGGAATGTAGTACCTCGTTGTGAGGGCCCGCCAGTAGTACCCCTTTTCCCTTGGTGGTGACAACACGAGACTAGGGCATAGAAGCTGATCACCAAAGTGAAACAAGGCGACGGACACAATTCCCAAGCTAGTGATCGATTATCCAACTTCAACCAAAGATCCTCATCCACATGCCCAACAAATTAAGCACAACGCTTTGCATGAAAGAAGGACTAACATACCTCATGATGACGATGACTTACCATCGGGTTGCTTGGATGTGATGAGCCTTGGTTGAACTGCAGTTGTAAAGGTGAATGAGGGGGGTTGCTTGATTTCCATTTGTGGACATGTCGATCATCATCATGGTCGGGATCATGTTCTCCATTGCGGGCCACAAGACATGATCTCCTCTAGTTACCCCTAGCATGGGGGGGGGACACTCCTCAGATCTAGAATCTCTTTGTCATACCCCACCCCCTATTTCTAACCATGCACACATCCCCTTTACCTTCTTGGACACCCCCTCACCCTCCCCCTACTACGAAACCATATGACAACCTGCGCACTACAATCCACTTTGACGTTGAGTATGCTGATGCTTATGCTTCTTGCCTCTCCCAACTTTTCCCACACATTTCCCAGTTCTCTTCCCCCGATACGACTAAGGCCTAATACATCTTACTATCGATGGTCCTCTATGATGCCTCTTTAGATTCCTATCCCCACTCCATATGCCATAGTACATATATCAACCTTTGGATATCTATCCAATGAATCGATGGTAGAATGAGGAATGAAAGAGTACATAGAGGCATCTATGTTTTTTCGTCGTCCATGATCCTCCCTCTATCCAATTCACGTGTAGAGATTATTGGTGTCTCCTTCGATGTAAGATGCAAATCTTTCTTGCTCCAAGGAGATGCAAACTCCTTTTACCCCTTCACACTTTACATACATCCTTCTAGGGCACCCTTCTCCCTAGGAAATCCACTTTTTTGTTAGATATTGATTATCACTTTTGGTTCTCACATACCCACTTCCCTCTATGATATGATGGGTCAATTGTCAACCCATATTCCTTCTCCTCTCATCTCTTGTCACTTATTTACCCCAAGAGACATTACGAGATTTCCCCGATCTTGAGCATCAACAAAGAAATAGATGAGAAAGGTTTGCAAGACAAATTTCTTAAGCATGGTATGGGTTATCTTGCTTACTACATTTCTGATCTCTTTGATCATGTTGTTTGCATTTGCTTTCCCTCATTATGGTCTCAACATATCATCCACTTGATCTTCAAATCGAGCAATATTTTTGATCCAAATAATTATAGGACTATTATGATTTGGCATACCTTTCGTCCAATTCTAGGCTACGGTCTTGAACATGTAGCTTTCTGAACATTTAGGGAGGAACAAGCTCAATGCTAAGGGACAAAAAGGTCTTTAGAAGAGATTATCAAACCATTGACCACATTTTTACTATCCAAGCTATTATTAATGAGGTGGGACAACCCTCATCTAAATTCTTCTTCTGCTTTGTGAATTTCGGAAGGCTCTTGTTTTTGTTTTGAGGGAATCATTGTTCTATACTACACAACATTGGCATCTTCGAGTCTCTCACAATTGCTATCATGAGATAGTTATAGGTTGGCTTCGCACATCACACGGATTCTTTGACTTCATTAGGAGCACCATTAGAGTCAAACAAGGGTGTCTCCTCTCACTAACTTTATTTATGGTATACATTGATGAGTTGGATGCACACTTCAGGGATTACACTCATGAGGGAGGTGGTTTCCTTTTACACCATTTTGGTAGATGATGTGATCCTTCTAGTCCTCCCTCTTGAGGGACTACGAAGGCACAACTTCGTGTCCTTTCTAGTTTTTGTGACCATAGACAGATGGTGGTAAACCTTAGTAAAACTAAGGTTATGATATTCAATGCATCCAAGAATGCAACGTGTCCAAGAATGCTCGGTGATACTTTCACTTATTTAGAGGGAGCGATGTGGAGACTACCATTGCTTATACATATTTGCGGGTCCAATTCATTGGGCCTAGGTTCAGTTTGAGTCCCACTTCTCAACCCTGAGTCAACAAGGGATATGGTTATTTTCCATGCATTTTGGGCGACAATGTTTCCACATGCATTTTCAAGACATCTCTTCTAACATGCATCTCTTTGACATGATTATTAGCCCTACACTACTATGTGGTACCAAGATTTGGGGACCTAGCTTGCTACCATTTGATTGAGCTTGTGTAGGGAGAGTGCAAATCCTCATGCTATATCTTATGATCTAATGTAAACTGATAGTCCCATAGGCCATGTTGCCGTCCTTATGCACACCTACAAGCGTGGAGAAGTCTCCAACCCAATTGGTGTGTCCTTGGAGGCACAATGCGTAAGTCCAAACCCACTGTCACCTCGACTTGGACTTCTTCCGTCTAGGCTCACTCCTAGGGAAGCCAAGGGGGGTAGACCCTACTTACTATGTAAGTTGATTAATGTGATCTAGGAGTTAATTTTAATTGTTGAGTTAGTGAGACCTAACCTATATGACAAGCAACAATGCAAATGCAAAGCTTTAATGACAAGCATACCTTTCCCTACAAGCATAACTAAGACTAGTGCCTAAAGATTGGGTAAAGAGGGTCAATTAAGTTTATACAAGAAAAATACAAAGAGTAATTAAATGATCTAATTACAATGAAATAAGAATATAATTTTACACTTGAGATAATTACAAGATGAAATATACAAATGAAATATAACAAGGATAAACTCACAATGAAACTAGCNTAGCAAGTTAGATAATTGCACAATATATACAAAAGAATTCAAAGAACCATTAGATCCAATACACAATGAAGCATAAAATACCCAAAAATGAAACAATGGAACTTAACTTAACTTGGAAGTAACTAGCAAATGAGAACCAATGCGCAACTTAGGAAAAGAGGAGACTTGGAAGTAAATTACCCAAATGAAGATGGTACACAACCTTTAGAGATATATCACATGAAAGTAGATGTGCCCAACTGAAAAGCAACTTAACTTGCAAGATAGATAAATGCTTGTAAAGTGCAAGAAAGTAAAAATATACAACTTAGATTAAGATGAATAAACTTGAAAAGTGAAAGGTCGTGTAAGTAAATTTTAGAAGAGTTTTAGGCCTTAGTTAAACTTGGTGAGGATACAAGCCTAGACTATATGTCTATCCCTAAACTCTTACCGCTTTGACCAAAATGATTGTTGGGTGCTCAAGAAGAAGGGCAAGCAAGGCCCTTCCCTAGCTCCACAGGTCAACCCGGAATGCTTGGGCGCTCAAGCAGGGGGGACACCTAGTGCCGTGAAGTCATCCCCGACTTAGCACCCCCTGTAGCCTCCACAAGTCACCCTTTTTGATGGTGAAAGTTGTATCAGTTATGGGTGCCTAGTTAAACTAGATAGATTACTTCCAAATAAGTTACTCCCCTAATTAGTCTAGATGTGGCTACAACCTAAGATTGCTTCAAACTTGAAAGAGATTGCAACATAAGATTATTTCCAACTTAGACAAGATATTAACAAGATAAACAAGAAATGCAAACCTTACAATATTGCATGGGTTGGCTAAGCCAAACCACTTTGCAAGGTGTAGGCAAAATAAATCAGTGCAAGTAAAAGATTTGGAAAGTAAAGAGATTGCACCTAGCCACACAACCTTGCCTTAAGGACAAGTGGGGCAAAAGAATGAAAGCAAAAACATAAAATTAATCTATCATAGCCTTACGATTTTGCAAGGATTGGCAAGGCCAAATCACTTTGCAAGGTGTAGGAAAATTAATTATTAACAAAACAAAAAATTACTTTTAGATGAGAAGGCAAGCCCAAGAGACTCTCTTGGGCTGCTTACAATGCTTGAAAGAATTGAAAGAAGAAGGGGGTTTTGAAACTCCAACTTGGGAGGCTTTTTTGGAGTGTTTTGAGCCCCAAAATGGGCAACACCTCCCTTTGTTCTGGCGAGAACTTGCAAAAAACAACAAGCTAATGTTTGCTGGAAATGTTGCAAAAGTACTTGAAAATATTCAGAAATTTCTGTTAGTATAAAACATAAATTTATAGGTAAAAATCTGAACAGTAAATATGTATTTTTATGCTATTTTCAGAACATATGATGCCTCAAATCAGTATAGAAAGATGAAGGAATAGAACATAAATTTTTGGAGGCTTATGTTGGCCCAAGAAGTAAATTTCCAGATCTGGAATCTACTTATTTGAGCACCTTGGTGACCTGCAAATGGTGCCAAACTTGCTACAAAGCCAATCAAGAGGTGAGTAGATCTAATAAACAAGTAAAATACTTTACTAGTTCTATTAAAACTACCTCACTAAAACAAATAGAAATACTTCTACTTATTCTACCAAGCAAAATACTTTGCTATGGATCTCTTAATCTAGGCAAATAAACAAGCAAGAACACTAGGAAACAAAACAATATCACCTCAATACTATTTTCTATAACATCAAGAAGACTCCCAATGCCAAGATGATGTTCCTCCAAAGCTTCCTTTATTCATAAAAAATTTGCATGCAAATACTTGCAACAAAACTAGAAGAAATGGAAAAGAGAGAGAGAGAGGGGTGGGAGAGATTTGGGCATAGTGGTGTTGCTTTGAGAAAAGATGTGTGAAATGAGGAGGGGTAGGCATTCTTTTATACTTGGAAAGGGAGAGAGACCCCTCTTGGATGAGTTACAAGTGTCACACATCTAAGAGAAATAGACAAAGTCAAGGAAGAGTCACTTTAAGGGTTTTGGTAGTGAGTTAGGGTTTGAGGAGTGAGGGGGAAAGGGGGAAAACACTTTTTCCTATGGTCAAGCATGAGGTTAGACACCAAGGGGGGCGAAATTAGGGTTTAAATGGCTTTTTCACTTAAACTTTTTATTTCCCATGTGTCACTTTTAACACCACTTTAAGTTGTTGACTAAGCAAGGGGGGGTTCTTTAAGTGGAAAATTACTTTTCCAACTTAGGAAAAAGGTTAGGAAACCTTTTCCACTCTCTGTCATAACTTTATTCCCTTTTTACAATTTTTGGCATTTTTACTTAGCCAAATTAAAGCAATTAATTGCTGACTCTAGACTGACTTGGATTCCTCATGGACAAAGACCTCATAAAACTTGTCCAATTGAGCTGAAACTTGGTCCAAGGGTGTAGGGGGTCTCTTGCCATTTCTTTTGAGTACTCACACCCCTATCAAAATCCCTAAGGACCAAATTTTTACATTTTTACATCATATTTAATTAAAATTACCATTAACTGGGTAATTTAAAAAAATAAAAAAAACTAATTAGACTTGACGGAATTCCGCAAGACTCCAGGAGATGTCTAGCATGGTCATTTACAATATTCTTAGACCCCAGTCACCCATTGGGCTCGATCATTAAGATGCTTTTCACCACTTTCGAGGATTATTGTGAGTGAAAAACTCAAGGGTAATTAAAAATTACCTGAGGATAAAAACACTCGATGAAAGGACTTCCCTAATGATAAAGTCCTAGGTAACTAACTAAAATATGATCCATGTAGACTCATTACATTATTATCCCACGCAGGGGAGCGGAAATTCCAATTACAAAAAGACGTGTTGGGGGCAAAAAATGTCTTGTAGAACCAGAAGTCTTCAAAAAAAGTTGTACCCCAAGGTACACAGCTTCATGGCACATGGAGTTGACCCCCTAGTCGAAATAGGTGGTCAACATGCTATTATCCAAGTAGAGTTTGGTGCTCATCCCTTGTGCCTTGAGAGAATTTTCAAACTTGCCTTTTTTCTTCACAGGATTTGCACCTTTGGTGATTTAGTGATAGGGTGGGAGAAATACCCCCATTTGGCCCTTTGTTCTAGGGAGATTGCCTCCATGAATCCCTCAAGGTGGTAGAGGTGTTGGTTGGCAGAGGCCTTTTCTCTTCTTCAGTTTGTTGGTATCTCTATTAAGGGCCTTCCTCTTTCAACTATTTTCTAGACGCACCTAGTTACCTCCTACTCCATAAACAAGATAAATAGGGTTGTCAAAGAGGACATTTATTGGCACTACATCTTGGTCACTTGGACCTGTTAATTTTCAAGGTTACTTCCAAAGTGTTTACACCATGCTTGGAGGTGCTTCATGTGATGTGAGGTGCATTGTGTATGGATGACCCTTGGTTGTGCTGTGATGTACATACACATGGGAGGTGGCTTGCTCGATGATTGCTAGATCTTGTGAGGATGCTTGTGTGTCATTCTTCCTTGGAGTGTTGGAGACCTAGACAACATGATGACATTCTTCAGGATGCACACATGGAGAGCGGGTAATTTGCTTGGAGGACGACTTCCCTTGGAGGAGGAGCATTGGGTATATTAGAGGATAGAGTTGAGCCCTGGATGGCATGGGGAAGCTTGGTTGCTTGCATGGAGGCTTGTACTTGACTTGAGGACACTTGGGTTGAAGAGTGACAATGTAGGTGGGGTGGACTTGGAGGTACACATGGCTTAGGAGGGAGTGTTGGAGCCATAGAGGCTTATGGAGGTGGAACATTGGATCCTTCTTGAGGAGCATTCTGTCTTGGAGCCTTGCTTGTTGGATGCTTTCACCTTGGAGCTTGACATGTGTCACTTGTAGAGGAAGTACTTCACATATGGGCCTATCGTCTTGTAGATATGTTTCTTGTAGTGGACTAGGTCCATTTTGTATTGTTGGCTTCCCTCACCCCTCATATAAATAGAGGGAGGAGAGAGTCTTCTCATCACTTGATCTTGT
>JASDQU010186127.1:8818-29465 GCA_032191745.1 Picea mariana | reverse complement strand
ATATATCTGGGTTTTGTAATCTCGGCAAATGAGTTGAAGATGGATCCTGAGAAGGTGAATGTAATCAGGAATTGGCCATCACCGAGAAATGTTTTTGAGGTAAGAAGCTTCCATGGTTTGGCAAGCTTCTACAGAAAATTCATTATAAATTTCAGCGGAATCAGTGCTGCAATGATGGATACTGTGAAGAAGCGGCATAAGGATTTCCAGTGGACAGCCGAGGCTAAGAGGAGCTTCAATTTGTTGAAGCGGAAGATAACTGAGCAGCCAATTCTGGTGCTGCCAGATTTCCAGAAAACCTTCCAAGTGAAATGTGATGCCAGTGGGTATGCTGTCGGAGGGGTTCTGAGTCAGGATGACAGACCTGTAGAATACTACAGCGAGAAACTCGATGATGAAAAATTGAAGTACTCCACGTACGACAAAGAATTCTATGCCATTGTCCAGGCATTGAAGAAGTGGAGGCATTATCTCATACCCAAAGAATTTGTGTTGTACAGTGATAATCATGCACTGCAATTCATGAGTCAGCAGGAGAAGCTGAATCAAAAGCATGCAAAGTGGGTAGAGTATATGCAGAATTTCACATTTGTGATAAAGCACATTTCGGGGACTGCAAACAAGGTGGCTGACGCCTTGAGCCGAAAGTGCTTGTTGCTGCATGAGTTCAGATTCAAAACCTTAGGTTTTGAAAATTTAAAAGATATGTATGCAGGTGATGCTGATTTTGGCGAGGCGTATGAAGCAGCCGAGAACCCAGTTCTCAGGGATAGGAGTCTGTGGATTGACTACCTGATACAGGATGGATTGCTGTTTCAGGGCAATCAATTGTGCATTCCAGATTGCTCTATGAGAGAGAATTTGGTGAAGGAGAAACATAGCGGTGGACTCACAGGTCACTTCAGACATGACAAGACATTCGCCAAGCTGAGTGAATCATATTTTTGGCCAGGCATGAGAGCAGATGTGAAGAGGTTTGTTGACAGGTGCAGGATTTATCAACATGCAAAGGACCGAAAACAGAACACAGGGTTCTATCAGCCGTTGCCCATACCCGAGAGGCCATGGGACGCCATTAGCATGGACTTCATATTGGGTTTACCGAGAACACCGCGAGGAGTTGACTCCATTTTTGTCATGGTGGATAGGTTTTCGAAGATGGCGCATTTCATTCCGTGCCATAAGACCAGCGATGCCACGCACATCGCGAATTAGTTTTTCAAAGAGATCATGTGATTGCATGGATTGCCGAGAAGCATAGTCTTGGATCGGGATACCAAGTTCATAGGTCATTTTTGGAGGATGCTATGGAAGAAGCTCGGGACTGACTTAGCATTCAGTTCTGCTTACCATCCGCAGACAGATGGGCATATGGAAGTAGTCAACAGAAGTTTGGGAGATCTATTGAGAAGTCTAGTGACGGAGCATCACAGCAGTTGGGATCAGATCCTACCACAGGCAGAGTTCGCGTACAACGATTCGGTGAATCGAAGTACAGGTAAGAGCCCATTTCAGATTTTGTATGGGACACAGCCGAGAGGAGTGTCTGAACTCAGGGAGTCAGAACAGACTGAGACTAGCAGCGCGAGGGCTGAAGAATTCGCAGAAGCGATGCAAGAACTTCACACGCAGGTGAAGCAGCGACTACAGAAGACGAACCAGGAGTATAAGCGCAGAGACGATCAGAGGAAGAGGTAGCTTCAGCTCGAAGTTGGAGACGTGGTTCTGGTGCACTTGAGAAAAGAGAGGTTCCTGAGGGGAACGTACAACAAGCTCAAGATGAAGAGAATCGGGCCATGCAAAGTTCTAAGGAAATTTGGCGAGAACACATATGAGCTTGAGTTGCCAGAGGGCATTAGGATATCTCCGATTTTCAACATTTCGGATTTATACCCCTATAGGGCTGAAGAAGCAAACACTAGAACTGAGGAACCAGTGATCCAATGGCAGAAACAGTTACCAGTTGCACAGAAGCCTCAGATGGAGTGCATACTGGATAAAAGAGCAGGTAAGAAGACCAGGAGAAAACAGTATTTCGAATACCTGGTGAAATGGAAGAATCACCCAGTGGAGGATGCCAGCTGGGAGACCGACGCAGCGATTTTGAAACATGGGCAGACTGTACAGGAACTCATGAGCAGGAGCCCATGAAATCTTTTGAGCCGAGGAGTATGATGCAGGAGCATCTACAACTCGCTAAGCGAGCCAGCGCGTGGAGGAATGAATACACAGCTGGACAGCGCCAGCACCTAACATTTTTGAATCATTTTGGAGATTTGTTGCGTCGCCATTTAAATGAAGGAATTCAAAGAGGGCGCACTTGTATTGTATTATAGATAGGAAGGCATTTATTTAACTTAATGCTGGTAGATGGAAATTAATTGTAGATTAGACAGTTTTAGATTTTGAGAGGGAAAACGGAGTATAGACACCCTCCCTTGTATCATTGTAACATATCATCAACCAAGCATTAGCATTGAAAAAGAGAGAAGAGCAGAGAGTTGTGAAGAAACCTCCATGTACAGTTATTGAATTAATAGGAAGAGCTTTGATTCAATTCCATGGACGTGTTTGATCTCTGTGTGGTGTTGATACTATGCTTGTGCATGTTTGCTTCTTTCTATGCTTATCTTTTATATGTTGCTTATGTGATTGCATATCAGGTTCGAAACCTGAGAGAATGAGAGAATGAGTTTCAATTGTTTCTCTGCTTAAGGCAGGAGATTCCTGCATAGAGTGTAGTTGAAATTCCTCCGCATAGAGTGCGTTGAGGAGGCTAAGCAGTTGAACTTTTGTTCTCTATTACTCAGAGTCATTTTGAATTATTCGAGCCGTGCAGGTGAGTGCAGGTCAAAACTGTTGCGAGCGTGAATGCACAGGAGCCGGAAGACTTCATCACTTTTGGAGGTGATTGAAGACCGAGCACAGGGAGCGTGTTCGAGGAATCCTTGAAGGAGTTCGAGTTGATAAAAGCTTAGGAGGGATAGTTCCTTTGGTTCACTGTGGAATCGACCCCAGTGGAGGTCGCACAGGACGAAGGTGGTGGAGCAGAGATTTCTTCATAGAGGAAAAGAATTGACGACTTAAAATTGTCGTGAAGACTCACGAAGTCCCGTGGATCGTTGGATCTGGGAGAGGGAGCGAGGAGGTTAACCCTCGAGCACAGGGAAGGTCCATTTCCATTTCATATCGGCGAGTCGGGGTTGGCGAGTGCAGGAGTTACATGCACGTTGAAATTGCGAGCTGTGATTCCCCGATTTTATCGGAGTCGTCGATTATAGGAGGGACAGGTGGCACGAGATCCCGAGGAGTCGGGATTCGGCACTTCGGCGTTTTCGAAGTCGAAGGAAGCACAGAGAGATAGCGAAGTCCCAAGTCGCGATGGGTCCCACGGAGGTTGCGTGGAGTATAACACGTGGCATCGACACTTCGGTACTCGGGGATTTGAAATACAAGGGTTCGACATCGCGAGCAGTGATACCCCGAGGTTGACTGTTGACCATCGGGGATCGGGGTTCGGTGTTTGATTGCACGAGGACAATGCTGCAAGCTTCGCGTTATCGCGAGACCCGATCTCACGATACGCGACGAGGAGATTGCCGAGAAGACTGTGGGTAAAGAACTCCTGAGGGAGTTGGAAGAGCATTGACTCTTCGGGCCGCGGAGAAAGAGAAGGTCCTGGCGGGGCGACCGTGCCGTCGAGGGTGCGGGTGGCTATCATGAAGCAATAGCAACTGCAATTTATTTGTTGAATAGATGTCCCACAAAAATTATTCGTAACATGATTCCACAAGAGGCACGAAGCAAGCACAAACCCAATGTTGAACACTTGAGAGTTTTTGGTTGTATGGAATTTGCACATATACCCAAAGAAAGAAGACAAAATGGGATGATAAAAGAGAAAAATGTGTTTTTATTGGATATCGTGAACAGTCAAAGGCATACAAATTATACAATCCCAAAACAAAGGACTCAACAATCAACAGATTTGTCATATTTCTTAAAGATGAAGCATGTAATGATCAACAAGGAACAACAAAATATGTTGGGGCAATAATACCTCCTATGGACTTATCAAATGGAACACAAGGTATCACCCAAGTGACACATCCATAAACAAATTCTCAAGTTACCCCCTAGGCAACTCCTAACACAAAAGGAAGAACCAATCCATCATCTTCAAGGTATCATGGCAATGATAGATCAAGAAAAGCAAGAAGCTTGAAGGAGATATATGAGACATCCATGTATGAAGATGATGATAATGAATTGAAGAATTTTTCTTTCTTTTCTGAATTTGATCCTATTGATTTTGAAGATGTGGTAAAAGAAATAAAATGGTGTGATGCCATGGATGAAGAAATGCAATAAATTGAGAGAAATGAGACATGGGAGCTAGTAAACCTTCCAATAGGACAATAAGTTATTGGTGTCAAGTGGGTTTATAAAACCAAGAATGGTGTAGAAGGAAGAATTGTAAAACACAAGGCACGGCTTGTGGTCAAAGGGTATAAACAACAACATGTAAGAGATTATAATGAAAAATTTTCACCTATAGCAAGGATGGAAACAATACGAGTTGCATTGGCAATAACAACTCAACACAACTGGAAGTCCATCAGATGGACATAAAATCAACATTTCTCAATGGAGTGTTAAAAGAAGAAGTATATGTTCAACAACCCCCCGGTTTTGAAACTCTCAGACTTGAGAAGAAAGTTTATAGGTGTTGGCATCCAATTCACATTTTTCCATTGTCCTTATGAGCTGCCTGCACCAATTTTTTGCAAACATTAATTTTTTGTCGCAATTCTCAAGTAAACAACACTTTTTATTTTGCGCTATTTGCACACTTAAATTCACTTTTGTTTTCACGACTATAAGCGTGAAAAATTGGTCTTTCGAAGTTGCATTAATATCTTTATTGAATTGTCGTTATAATTTTTTTCGATATGCCCATTGCGTTTACATTTTACTTATCATTATGAAGTTGGCAAAACCCTTTTGGTCTGTACTCATTTGACAGTCTTTGATTGATTATGAAATTTCATTTCATGAGTGATTAAATGTGTGATACATTGGTGATTGGATTTACATGTTCTTTGATTTGATCTACTTGACCATTGGTTTCATAAAAGCACATAGGTGTTATGGTTAAACCCTTGATATATATCATTTAATATGAAACCTAGTTCATGTTATCAAAACCTTTGGCATACACTTGGTATTGGTTTCGATTTATATGTTTGGTTTTAAAATTATGGTATAACCATTGCTTGCGCGAATGATTAATACACTTACCATTGATTTCATTGGTCGGGCAAGTGACATAATTGTTAAACTATACAATAGTGGGTTGAATAGCTATAAGCATCGGCAGTTGTACCATTGGTAATGACTATTCTGCATGGACAGAAAAAAGCTCCACCACCTTCACACGATGTCATTAATGCTGTCCCTTATCCTTGATTCACCTCTGCTAGCATTGGATAAGCCTGTGAATACTCTACTCCGGCGTATGCTTTGATTCAAACCCTGGCTCGTTCACATAGCGCACCATGTTCTCGGCTCCATGGCACCGGTGGTGCGAATTGAGCCGAACGGTAGTAAATCCTTGCTACTGTTTGACAATGCCCGGAAAGACTTAGAGGATAATGGTTGGCTCACATTCATGCAGAGATTTGAGGGTTTTAATCTAGTTGTGGCATAGCATTTCTCCCTGACTTTTGATGGCTGTAGGGCCAAAGTAGGAGACATTCAACTTGAAGTCAATGAGAATTTCATTAGCTCTGCCACAGGGTTAGCAGCCACGGGCCAGCGATGGTTTAAGAACTATAAAGTTGAGGAGGTTCCATGGCCACTACTATTCGTCTCACGAAAGGTCACATCTTGTGACAGAGGTATGTTGATTTCCATGCTTAAACCAAGGTGGCATGATCTTTTAATAATGATTAAACAATTCGTGACCTGTGAGGGTCGGTATGGACTGGTTTTCCTTTATCACCTTCGTTTGTTAATGAATTTTATGGGTTATCCATTGAATATGCCATTCTACTTCCAGCGTAGCCTTTATAAAATGTCAAAAAAGTTTAAAAGAGAAAAAGATGATAGTAGCTTGTTCCACCATGGCCTAATCAGACTCATCATTGTTCATCATTTAAATCTTCATGGTGATAGTTGGCTAGCTTTTCTCTCTCGGAATGGTTTTGTCGATTCAGAGCCAGTCCAAATTGACAAGCCTGTGGTTAGTGAAACTAAGGTTGAGCCACCTATGCCTTTCCATGTCCTTCTACCCTCTCCTAAACCCTCGACCAACCCTGATATCAATCTTCCCGACATCGCAATAGACAAGACAGAGGTTGTTAAAAAGCCTGTGAGTAAGAAGGCCAAAGGAAACCCTACTGTCAACGACAAAGGTAAAAAGAATGCTCGACTTATCTCGAGAATGGCTAGGAATAAACCTAAACCTAGTGCTGAGCAGAATCCCATAGTCCTCAGTGATGACTCAGACTTTGACATTGAACGCTTCCTAGCTAGTGAGTACCCTTACTCCCAAGGTTTGTGCTCCGAGCCACCCTATGATTTCGTTTCCAACTTGCCTCTGTGCCTAAAGAATAATCCTATCTACCCAGGGATCAAGTTACCTAACGAAACCCTCGGCAATTTAACCAAACCCTCACCTGCATTTTCAAAGCCTGGACAATCGTCATGTGACTAGTGTAATGTGTGGTTGGAATGCTACTATACCGACGTTCCCTTACTACAGTCGAAAATCAAATCATTGGAAAACCAAGTTGCAGTGTTGACAAGCCAAAGGGACAAGCTTCAAGCAAATGACACGAAGCAGAAAACCACTGGTCCCATTGTATTTAGGAATGTCAAATCGACTACAGTCGTCGTCAATTCCAAAATGTTATGACCAAGTTGTTTGCTCATCATCCAGGTATGAATTTTGATATCAATTTCGTTTTATCAATTGCTTGGATTAATATGGTGAATTGATTTCTGAGTTTTGAAAAGTTTGTTTATCATTCGAAATGACTTTCACACGGTTTGATTATCAAAACGTTCATAAAATAAAATATGGTTATGATTTTGTTATATGATTTTGTTATACGATTTGATCATGCCCAATTTAGCAATTAATTGGTTTTCATTGGATTTGCTTCGTTTGTTTGTTGGTTTGAGTTAACGAAATCAAGGTTTTGCTTTTGATTGGATTTTGTTTGTATATGATCTAAACAGAAGATTTTTGTGCTAAAAATAGAGCACGACCATGTTTTGATTTGGTATGATTTCGTTATGGTTGGATTATATTTGCTTTAATTTTATGGTAGGATTTTGGAACGATTTCGTGAGTTTGATTGTTATGATCTTTCAACATGATATGAGATGTAATATTCTAAATCAGGGATACAACTCTGTTCGACTCAGATTTGGAAAAAATGACTCTGTTCTGTGTGGAAACGATATTCTCATTTGGCCTATGTAAAAGATCTCTACGCCCAAATCCTGGAACTGTTTTGATTTACAATGACTATGACAAACTCAAACTGTTCGATTCACTCTTGATTTGATTGGGGTTGTTGCATATTTTGAGGTTGCATGATTGCTTGTTTTGAGTTGGATTCGTATAAAAAATGGACTTGATGCTGCTCTGTTGACTTTAAAATTTCAAAACGAGTTTGTTAACTCAGATCGACTTAGGTTATCTCTGTCGAATTCATATGAGAAAATTTGGTTAATGATTCGTTTTGAAACGAATTTAAAAAATGATTTCGTTGAATATCGATCGATTTTGTTTTCCCCAATTGGCAATAACAAACGATTGGGCGAATCCCACAGACCCTGTTATCAACTGATTGAATCCATTGTAATTTCGTTTATATACCAGTTTTGATTCAATTCGCTAATAATATGGATCGTTTGTTGCGATCAATTTGAGAAAACGATTCATGTTAATTTGATTAGATTCGAACTAATTTTGTGGATAGCTGAAACAACTATTTGTGATTTCAATTGGTCATGAATTGATTTCATTATTGTTGGTTATCCAATGTGATTTTGTATACCTGAATTGGTAACGAATTAAATAGAGCATACTCATCTTTGTTATCATTTAGTTGAATATGATTTAGTATGCTCGATTTACATATAAGTGTCGATTTCCATGATGCTTTTAGCAAACGAATATTTTTGAATTTAATTCTTTAAAGATTTGAATTGATTTTAATGCTGATTCTGTATTGGATTTAGTCCAGCTACAGAATCGCAAGATTCTGTAGCTAGTCTTTAGAATTAGATTTTTATCTTTTTTATCAATAAAATATCTTCTTAACTTGTCTTTTTTTGACCTCTTTCAGGTACATTCGAATTGCATTGGACATGTTGTGATAGTCTAGGAGATATTTATGTGATTCAGTTTTATTTTAGGTTCCTAGTTTAGTCAGACTTGGGATATCCTCCCAGATTTTCTGTAAACAGTTTGATAACTCCCACGGGGATGTTTTACCCTGTGGGAAGTCTTTAAATACTTACTATTTTTGTAATAAGGATCATCCTCACTTGTGGGAGAACCAGGCTATGGATTTATGATACAAAGTGAGACAAGAGTTGATGTTTTGCTACATCTTTCACTTTCATAATATCAATCTTTTGTTTCAAGTTTATGCATGTCACTTTGCAGTTGATTATAGACTGCTTTAGCTATCATAATCTATTGCATGATGATATGATTTGATTAAAGTGTTATCCATATCTAATCTCTTTCATTATTTAAAAGTACAACAATTACTAGGTTTCAGTTAATGAATCACAGATTTCGCTTCTTCATTAATTGAATCATTTCGTATAGATCTTTGCATACAGGTTTATATAACTGTGAAGATTTATAAATCATAAGATTGTTGTGGTTTTTATGTCTTGTTTGTCATGTAATCATACTTGAAGAGCATTGTAGCTTTTTGTTTACGAGAAGCTCCTAGATAATTCGGTGTGGGTTTCCTCCCTCTGATCAGCTAAGACAATCACTACACACAGGGCAAACCTGGATCGTTTCTTCAAGTTAGTTTTTTAGTATTCAATAGTTTATTTGTTAGTTTAATTTAAGTCGTTTAGTTAGATAAATGTAGTTTAGATTTGTAGTTAGAGTTAATATTTTAGTTTCTTATTTAGTTAGTTTTCAGTTTATTTCTTTTTCATAAAATTACCAAAATAAAAAATAAAAGACAATAGTTCTCGCTGTCTTAGGACAGAATATAAATGAGTTTTTCAGGTTTTATTCAAATCTGTAAATTGTGAATATTGTACATTTTGTGAATAAGATTTATTTCTGACAGTAGCTAGATATTTAATTTCTTAGAGTTAGCATAGTATTAGTTAGTAGATTGTATATATTTTAGTTAGGTTAGTTTATTAGTTTGTTTTAATAGTTAGTTTTAGCTAATAGTTAGGTTAGTTTATTAGTTTGTTTTAATAGTTAGTTTTAGTTAATAGTTAGAATAGTTTATTAGTTTGTTTTAATAGTTATTTTTAGTTAGATTAGTTAGTTTAGAGTAGTTTTCTTTTGTTTCCTTTGGACTTAGATCGGCTAACGGAGCTGCTAAACCCGTCAGGGTGGTTCATCCCAAACGGCTTGGGTTATTAGGCAACCCCGGACTAGTTCCACTCTTCCAGTTGACGGATGGTCGATTTCGCCCGTCAACAATAGGTTGAAGAAAGAATTGTATGGGCTCAAGCAAGCGCCCAGGGTTTGGTATAGCTGCAATGACTCATACTTGTTGAGAAATGGTTTTAGTAAAAGCAGCAGTGAACCAACACTTTACATCAAAAACAACAATAAAACTGAAATTCTAATTATTTGTTTATATGTAGATGATCTGATTTTTACAGGAAATATCAATTTGTCCATAGAAGAACTCAGAACAACAATGAAGAAAGAATTTGAAATGACAGATATGGGCTTATTGAGATACTTTCTTGGTATTGAGGTTAAACAAACAAATGAAGGTATTTTCATATCTCAAACCAAGTATGCAGGGGATATCTTGAAGAGATTTAGGATGATGAATAGGAATCCAATGCCAACACCAACAACAACAGGTTTGAAGCTAAACAAAGATGATTGCAGTAGCAATATGGATCCAACATTTTATAAAAGTATGGTTGGAAGTCTTGTGTATCTAATAGTAACAAGACTCGATATCATGTACACAGTTAGTCTAATCTCCAGGTTTATGGAAACTCCATAGGAAAAATACTTGCAAGCAGGAAAAATAATTTTAAGGTATGTGAATGACACCAAAAACCATGGAATTTTATAAATTGCAACAAATAACTTTCAGTTAGTTGGTGACACTGATAGTGATTGGGGAGTAAATATAGATGATCGAAAGAACACATCTGGATATGTGTTCCAAATTGGGTCAGGAGCTGGGCATCAAAGAAACAACTCATTGTGTCACTTTCCACATCAGAAGCAGAGTATGTGGCAGAAAATGCAGCAACTTGTCAAGTTGTATGGTTAAGAAGGATACTATCATATCGAAATAATGAGCAACAAGAGGAAAAACCAATATTTTTTGATAAACAGTCCTCTATAGCTCTATCAAAGAATCTAATGTTTCATAGATACAACAAACACATAGCCATGAGGTATCATTTCATAAGAGAATTGGTTGAGACTGGAGAAATAAATTTGGAATTTTGCAAGTCAAAGGAGCAACTTGCAGACATATTGACAAAAACATTTCCAAAGGAGAATTTTGAGCAACTAAGAGAAGATTTGGGACTCATTGACCTCAACAAACACTTCTTTGCAGCGATCCCTCATGGGGATATTACCATTTTAGGAAAGTCAAGCTTAACGGGGAGTGTTGAAGATAAGCTTGATTTGCAGTCTGATATAAATGCCCTGCAATCTGAGATAAATGCCTTGCAACCTGTTTTGACTTTCACCCAGGACAACTATTGATCCTCTTAAATACATTTTAGCTACTCACCAAAATTTTAAATGCATGTGATTGTAGTGGGTAGGATATTTTCCAATTCTGTATTTTAAAAGTAGTGAAGGTATGTTTCTTTTAGATAACAAAAGAGAGTAGAAGATATTTTTCAATAGAGAAGGAGAAGAACTGAAGTGCAACAATATTGGATGTAACTGACAAATGTTTTCAATATAAATTTGTTTTTTCAGTGCATATACAACACACTTGAATACTATGTTTTGTACTTTGTTTTCTTTACTCTGTTTATTGCACAAAATCTGGTTTTTTTTTCCCACAGAGATATGGGAACAAGGCCAGTATTATAAGCGGATGTATCTTTTTTCTTGTCGACCATGAACTTTAAAACCATGCTCAATAGAAGGAACATAATGCTTGGAGTGGGAATTGACTTCTCAAATCCAAGTGAAAAAGTTTATTCGTAGCTTGAAGAGAAGTAACACGAACTATTTCATTCAGTTGGATCCAACCTGTTTAATGCACTTAGCAGGGCTAAAAGGAACGGGGAATAGCTGCAGATTGCGATGGCTTGGTTATCTTTGGCCCAATGTTAAACATGGAAACACAACGCCAGAAGAACAACTATTAAAAAAAAAATATACAAGTTGTAAGATTTATTGGATTGGAGTGATGGAATATATATATATTGGGTTTAGTTCCACTAATTATCCTCCCAAATTATAAAAAAATATCTTTTACAAAATTTAGTTTACCTCAAATATTATTCTCCAAATAAAAAAAAGTGCTCAATAGATTTCCCCATATTCTATTCCAAAATAATATATATATATATATATATATATATATATATATATATATTTTTTAATTTTTTATTATTTTTATATTTAATTCTTATCTATTTCAAATAACAACTATTACTATTATTCTTATAACATATTTAATACACATCTCTTTAACTGTACAAAGCAACTCATTTTTTTTATATACAATAAAATTTATAAAATAAAAAGTTCTCATCCCAACATCAATTTACTTAACCAATGGTTGGTCTTGTTATTTACTATCAATCACTATTTACTGATTTTATTTTCTTCTTATCCGATCTTTGAATTTGATCTCATAAAATTTCATTTTCAATATTCCGCTAATGCGTCACTTCTGAATATACTGGGAAGCTGCGTAATTATCGACCATAGCAATGGAAAGGATGTGCCAGTTACCATTAGTACAATAGCAAAATAACTGCTGGTGAACGTCAAAAGATTGAAAAGATGAAATGAATTTTTAAAAGAATATATTAAATTTTATTATCTATTAACAAATAAATTGTTGAACTTCATTTATCAGGTGTTAATATTTTAATTTTTATTAATCACTTAACTATCAAAATAATTAACAAAAAGCTTTAAGCAAAAGCTTAAAAAAATCATATTATATAGATATGTCTTTGTAAAAAAACTGCANATTATCTATTAACAAATAAATTGTTGGACTTCATTTATCAGGTGTTAATATTTTAATTTTTATTAATCACTTAACTATCAAAATAATTAACAAAAAGCTTTAAGCAAAAGCTTAAAAAAATCATATTATATAGATATGTCTTTGTAAAAAAACTGCAAGATGTTTACTGCAATCCGTCACCTAAAGACAAAGACTAATACACAATTTTTTTTTTTTTTTAAAATTCATTATTAAAATTCAAAAACATTGAAGTTAGAACATAAACTTTAATGATCATATAAAAATTTAAAAATATTAGATATTGAAGTCAGCGGAGCGGCAATAAACTTAACGGGACCGTCATCTGAACGATCGTGGCCATCAGAAACTTTAAATCAAAACAAAGCCAAACCCTAAGTTCGACGTGGACGATGCAAGCCGTACACCGCTACAGTCTTCTGGTAGTCTAAATTTTCTGTGCCGGCGAAATTCACCTCCTTCAACTTTATATATAGAGGACTTAGTTCACGACCAAACGCAGCAGCCTCTAAACTGAAACTGAGTATCGATTTTCATAGGTTAGGATTCTAAACTGGGTATGAGTTTAGAGATTTTGTTCAAATTTACATTTTTTTGATTCCGGTCAATTCTTATTAGAAAACCTAAAAGGTATAATGTTTAGTCAACTTCCATGTGTTGGCTAAACGTTCTATCTTTTGAGTTTTTATTTGTAGGAATTGACTGGTGAATTTAGACTATTTTCTGTTGTTTAAATTGCCTTTCTGGAATCAGTCTTCTGAAAAACCCTAGAACACTCAAATTATACAAACTTAGCCACTCAAATCTGCAGATCTAACCATTCATCACCGAATTTTGGATAAATCAAACAGAAAAAAATCTAAAAGATAGAACATTTAGACTACTACAATCAAAGATATATCTTATATATAAGTCCGATGTTTTCAAATAGTTTATACAGACACTCTATATTTTATGTACACCTTATAATCATCAGAAGAGGATAACGCTGCATTAATGGATTTGCAGATGAGTTTGACATCCATGGACCCGTTCCTCAAGAAATTCTTCCCCACAGTGTACCACAGGAACCATAATAAAATACAAGTAGAACAACCATGGCCTAGTTGTGTTGACCTCGTCCCTCTAGGTTGCAGGCCTCGTTGCTTTTATGCTTGCGTTTCACGTAAAGAGGAGGTATGGGCGCAAGGCCAGTATTAAAAGCGGAGGTATCAGTTTTCTTGTGGGATCATCTCTCAACCCCAACGCCATAAATTTAACCATGCTCATTAGCGGGCGCATAAAGCTTGGAGTGGGAATCGGCTTCTCAAATCAGGTAGGCTTGTATTCGTTTTCGGTTCAAGGATGTCGATAGAGTTTCGTCGTATTAAACATAATGATTTGGTCATTTGGCTTTAACAGCCTTTGAATTTCAAGGCTTTGGGTTTACTGATTTTTTATTTGTATTTGCATGACTTGGGTTTAGTGAGTTTCTATTGGGCAATAAGTTCAGATTTTGTTTTGTTTGAATTTGAATTTGAAGGGTTGGATTTAAAGAGTTTTTAGTTTTGAATCGAATGACTGGGTTGGGTTTACAGAGTAGTTTGTTTGGACTTGTGTCAAGCTTGTTCCTTTGTACCATTCAGAGATTGCTTCTCCAAAAACCTAGGAGGACTTAATATATTGTTCCAGTTCAGTTGGCCACAACACTAGGGATCTTCAAAACAAATATGGTCAATTATAGCACTTAGAAAATAAAACCATGGGGATGGCGTCTCTCTTTGACTTTGGGTTTGACTGCAGCTCCTACAATTTTAATGACCATTTGATGCAAGAGCATCGCTTCATCTCAGCACACACCAGCTAATCAACACGCATGGTGTGCATTCAAGGAAGGAGAGGCATCACCGTCTCATTTTTTTTTGCCTCGAGAATCCAAGGCGTGGTCCAGGCATTAATTGGAGACAAGCTGGAAGAGCCAAATTGTTCTTTCGCACAAGCTAGAGATAAGGTCGTCATTAATAGGCTAACAACAAAATAGATCTGCATCCGATTTGGAGTAGAATTGCCATCATTGTAATTTTCCCTTTCAATAGGCATTAGGAGTGGTGATTTGACACCATTGGTTAGCTTGTGAGGGAAGCTCATTTGAGCCCTTCTTGTATAAATCTTTGTATTTTGTTGCAAAAGAAAAGTTGTTGAAGGTTAGCCATAGATAGGTTGGTTGTAGGTTGTAAGGAGAAATGCAGAGAGCCGAGACTCAGTTGCAGCTCAGACTCCACCATTGTAAATTAACATTCCACCATTAATAGAAAATGACAGTTTTTTCTATTTTATCTTTCTGTGAAATGGGTGATGTGTTGTGAATGTTTTTTACATGTTTATGAATGGCAGATCAATGTTAGAAATCATCTACAAGGATAGAGATATAGTTTCCTATCCACGAGTGTGTTAAGTTAAGTCTAGAACTCTAGGCTAAGTGCAAGGAGTGCGCGACAGAGCTGGAAAACTCTGTAAGCCGACGCAAGGAGTGCGTGTCTGAACTCAGCGAAGTCAGAAGAGAAGTTGTCAGGAGGGCACACCAGATTAATTTACAGACTTAGGGAGAAATTTCAAGGTGGTTAAGTTCCTTGAAAAAAAAGACTGTGTTGAGGGAAGCACAGTCCAGAGTTACTGAACACTCTGGAATACTCTGCTAGGAGGGCATCGAGCTTGTGTGAGCGTGCAAACAAGTAACACTGCTGAAGGTGTTGGAGAATCCCAAAATTGTTGAACATTCTAGTGAAGGAAGACTTTGTAAGAAGTGCATTGACAAAGGGAAGGAGGTGCCTTAAACCTTTCCATAAGGCTGAGGGAGAATTCGTTGAAGAACTGAACCAAGCGCAAGGATTGCACCTAAAGTGGTGTAAGTTCATATTAGAAGCTCAAGAGGAAGGGTGAGAAGCTATCAGGAGGACACAAGAAACTCAGAGAGGAACTTGGAACCATGAAGGTTTCAAGCCGAGCAAAGTCACAGGAGAGTTGCACAGATTTTTGCAAGGAGTGCAAAAAGGAAGCCTTCGATAACAGTCTAAGTCTCGAAAGGTGAAAATTACGCTAAGTGTGCAAAGGAGTTGAGGACTTGCCAAAGTCCCAAAGATAGAGAAGTCACCCATCATCGAGGAGGAGATAGGTGGTAGAAGATTGAGAGGTTCAGGAGCAGGAACTTCATAAGGTTTCCCAGAAGAAAATAGAGGATCTTCACAAAGTCGCGAAGAGAGATTTCTATTCATATCGTTGGATCTAGAAGGGCACATGGAAAAGAATCAATGCATTGCTGATTCATGATCAGAAGAACCAGAGTCGAGAGGAGACAAGATTCACGAAGTCTGAACTCGTGATTTGATCACAACCGTTGATCGTGAGAAGAACTAGGACCATAGATCTAGTCCCGAAGCATTCATTGATTCAAAAATCGAGAAAAGGAGAAAAGTCGCCCACGAAAGTCCTGAAGTGCGGGGTCGCGAAGGGAGTTGACCCACAATCATAGCCCGTGGTCACATCAACGAGGAAGCCTAGACTCGAGAGCTAGTGTCGTTGTCTCCAAGAGCTAAGAGCACTAAGGAGAGGGTCCGTAGGTGCCACATAGTGGGAGCCAAGGAAGTAAGAAGGGCCTGTGTCAAGTCGAAATCGGTTCCATCCAGAGCCCGACGAGTCATTTGACTCGACGACTTGAACGATCGTAGACCGGGAGGTTGTGCCAACCCAAAGGAGGGAAGGGGGTTGTCGCCAAGAGTGGTATTACAGCTTGAAATCAGAGCTTGATTTTGCCTGTAGACAGCAGGTGAAGGAGGAGACAGAGGAGATAGTCTGATACCAAGAGTGGTATCAAAGCTTGATTTTGCCTGTAGACAACATGTGAAGGAGGAGATAGAGGAGATAGTCTGATACCAAGAGTGGTATTAGAGCACAGTTTCGTTTGTAGATTTCAGGCGAAGGAGGAGATGGAGATGCTCTCAGTTGTAGAGTGAACAACATGCTTTCTAGGAGGGCAGGTAGAGGGTGAAGATGGCAACTGACGGTCATAAGAATGGTCGAGGAGAATCCCACTCGCAGGAGAACAAAGCGGAGATGGACAAAGAGCTCATTGAAATCCGGGTATAGATGGAGAAGCTTACATTCAAGATGTAGCAGGAATCAAAGGTACATTGGAGGTACGAATGGACTTTGAAGAGGATAGCCAGATGGCCTATTCATAAGTTGTTGACCAAAAACCAACAACAAAGGTTAAAGAGGTGGCTGAGACATGATGAAAACATTGGTCATCAGGGAAAGAAATCTGGTAAGAGTCTCATAGATTGCCAGGCAGGCAATGAGCAAGGATCACTGGATCTCATAGACTGCTAGGTGGGCAGAGGAGACATCCCAGATTGCCAGGTGAGCAAGGGAGAAGAGATGAACTTAGTTGAGGATTCACGCCAGAGGATGTTGATAGATGAAGAGGAGGTGGAAGAAGGACCACACTCAGATGGATATTCGCGCAGAGATGCGATCCATGTGAATGAAGATGATGAGAAGTTGTGAACTTCCACCATCGAAGAGAAGGATCAGAGGAGCATTCTAATCATTGGAGGAGTCAATATATTCCTACCAAGCAGTCGAGGAGAGGCTAGCACTGTAATATCCCTCGACTGAAGCCAATTGTAAATGTAATATAAATGTACTTAAGTTGGTGAGCTATTTTGACCTCATTTGGTAATGCACGTCATGTGGCATAGTGCGCGCATGAACTATGCAGTAAAAGGATGTAATATGCACATTCCAGGATACCGCGTGCAATAACTAAGGTGCGTGCAATATGGAAGACAACAAGCCTCATGTATATGATATGTGTTATAGGCCGGTGAGCCAATTATTATAAGTTTGGATGCTTATGTTTTGAAATTAGGCCGGAACGCCTAGATGTCAAAGGCCAATGCGCCTACTTTGTACATGACTTATGATTAATATAAAATACATCATTGCACACAGACTGACCATGATAAAAGAGATGGGGGACTGAACTTCACTAGTTAGGGAAAGGGAGGGCCAAAAGTCAAGGGAATATTATATTGTTATTTCCTAAAGCATAATGTATGGATAATTATTTTATCCTAAGTTATAAAGTTGGGGACAAGTGGACCAAAGTAACTTTTGATATTACAAGTGTCAAGTTGGGGACATACATTCATATCGTAGGGGACTTAGCTCATTTGGTGACTTTTCACGACATACCTTACGAGCAGCCTAACCATCATTCTCACCATCACTTCCACTAAGAGTTCGCAGTGATTCTTTCCACACTCAGTTATCCAGTCAATGATTCCATGACCATTTTCACTTATGCATTATGTTATCCTTGAGACAACCATTTCACCATTCTAGAGCCATTCCCATAGCCATTTCGGTTGGTGTACTTGGTTAGCTTGGAGTGGGATCGAAGAAGCAAGTTTTTAGGCCCGTGAGAAATTCTCTGAGCGAGAGAATTGTTGGGGATTGATTCTTGAAGGTGTTAAACTACTGCTACAGTGCTCTGAGACTTCTGGTCTGGCCTGTTGCTAAAGCCTTGGAAGGGAAGTGGGGCAGCCGAGGGATTGTTGAGCAGAAAAGGGGCACACTTCCTTGGGTGGGACAGGCATGTGGGGAATGAGAGGTTGTAGGTTCTTAGTTGAGTGAGCACCTGAGACAAATTCTTTCTTGTTTCCCATGAGCCTTAGCCTAGATTTGAACCCTTTACCCTGGGTGGAGTTTCGTCTTAGCTCGCGGGTGACTCACTGTTGAGAGTGATGAATAGTGTAGTCTATGGCTGGGAGGTTCATGGACAGTCTGTACACAGTTGGTGACAATATTTCTAAGATAAGTACCAATTGTATGATAAAATGACATGCTACTTTTTTATTTACATGCCTATGTTACAGTTTATCATATATGTGATTATAATTTCATGTATGTTTATGGGTAATTCCCTGTAAATGTTGCATATCTATAGTTACTGTTATTTTAGTATAAAAGTCATATGTTACAGAAAGTAATTGTTTGTTTATGTTTATATGTAAAGCTTTCGCAAGAGTGTTGTATGTATATGTTTTAGTTGCATGCAGTTTAAAGAGTAAATTTATGTGGTATAACTCAGTTGACTACTGGGTATGTTACCATATGTTCTGCAGTAAGGGAATGAAAAAGTTCCCTAGAGTAGCAAGGTCTGGCCTGTAAAGGCTGGGAATGTTACCGACTGGTGTTAGAGCATGAGAGGTTGCTCTGGAGTGGCATACCCTGGCCTACGGGTGGTCGGGGGAACGTTACAAATTGGTATTAGATCTTTAGTTCAACACTGAGCTTGGATGGGCCAGAGGGGTTTAGTTGAAGTGAATATTCACATAAGAGTAACTTCAAAGTGACCAAACTTGGAGTCACAAAGTGTCGATGGAAAAGGTTGGCGTGCTGGCGCGCGTGGTAAAATTTGACACCGTGCGGGAAAACGTTGGCGTGCTAGTGTGCACGGTAAATTGTGGCGTTGTGTGGAAGATAATTATGTGCGGATGCACGCGCTGAATTTAGCCTTGCGCGGTGAAAACACACATAGTAATGTGCACATGGGATGCACAAGTATTTCTTAATGCAAAGGAGTTTTGTTGGTACGTTCATAAATATGAGTATAAGTTGTTTCGCGACAATGTATTCAGTAGCATGTGAAAATATTTGGGCGCGATGGAATATGTTAAACTTAACGTGTTGCATGCATAAGATGAAATGCATGTGGAATATCGATGTGCAGTACCAAAACTGTGTGCAGTGGATATTGACGCACTACGCAAGAGTAGTGTGTGTAAGTTGTCGGTGTGCGGTACCAAAACTGTGTGTAGTGGATATTGACGCACAACGCAAGAGTAGTGCGCATAAGTTGTTGGTGCAATGAAGAAGAAATGTACAGTAGATTTAGGTGCGCGGGAAAGCATTTTACCTTGTGATATTTCTATACACGATAAATATAAATGAACATGTCAAAGTTTAGTGCGGGTGAAATTGCTTGGAAGGCAATGAGTCTGAGTTTAAATTTCATAATAATAAAAGAAAAAGAAACACACAACCGCATCGAAACATTAATTAAAAAGAATTCCGAGTTTTAATTTCCTCTGATTTAGACAGATGAAAATAAAATATAATATTACAAGAAAAAACTTATTATAAAAGAAAACAAGATTCATAACATCACCAGATAGAAATTTTAATAAAATAGTCTAAAATTTGTTTCTGTATTTATATAATCGTATTAATCACAAAATTACAAAAAGGGGATGATAGCAGTTAGCCTGTTGTAAAAGGGGTCATCTAAAGAACAAGCCTATCATCTCTGGTATTCTTTACCTCCGCTACCAGCTATTCAAAATTCGCTCAGACATGCTTATTTTAGTTGAAAACTTTCTTCAGCTTAGCGATCTCCACCTTTAAGGAAGAATCTAATAAGACCAGTTGATTCTCTCCAACACTTTCAGTCACTTCAGCCGTATATTCCTCCTTCTGCCACTTGCTCCTTTTCTTCTTAGCGACTGGCCTATTGATGACTAAATCCTTTATAGTGGGATTCATCTTAGCTTCCAACCGCGAGTCTATAGCCAGATTTGTGTGAAACTTAGTTGCTAGAATGTACGCAAGGACCCTTTCCCCCTTATTCTAAGGAAAGTCTATCATGTTGCTCGATTTAGATGTGTCTCGCTCGATTTAGCCGTGTCCATGTATCTCAGGTTGTGGATACTGAAAGGTGTTTTTTTTTTTACAGAGAGAAGAAATTTGAGCAGTTTGGAGATTACTTCGGTTATGGATACGCAGATATCTTCATACTTGAGGAGTGGTAATTATAGAATTCCATTTATGAAGCACAGACAAATTACGTACAAGAGCGTTGGCTTTCCATGCTCAACCAATCCATTTCAAATGATTAGCTTTTGAGTTCGTTACATGGCGACATTCAGTTGACGTCACATGGCTACGAAGTACTGAACAAGTGAAGCAGGGTGATTTGACTAAGCTTTCGCCCACTCCATGAGTGGTGGATTTGACATGTTGAGACACGTGATACCATGTCTTGGTGAAAGTGGTTTCAGCAAACCACCTTCTTGCACAAGGGTATCTCTGAAGGCACTGTGCATCCGTGTTTTCGAGACTTGGGTCTTATCTAGAATTGTCATGGTAATAACACCATAAAA
>JASDQU010186125.1:8589-19050 GCA_032191745.1 Picea mariana | reverse complement strand
CAATATGTATAGATTTGCAAGTGGTAGGTTTGGTGGAGTTGTAGAGGAAGTCCACGGGTGTCAGTGTAATCACTTTCCTTGTAAATATGGAATTCTAGCTTTTGGGGTTATTCTAAAAGTGTTTACACCATTATTGGGGGTGCTTCATGATTTTTGGTGTACACAGTGTTTGTTTTGGCCCTGGATGGTCTAAGATGGAATGGTGCATGGGAGATGGCATGTGATGGGTTTACACAATGGATATAGATTGCTTATTTATTGCTTCTCCTCATGTTGGTGCTTGATTGTAATTATTCCCTAGGGTGTTGGAGTTATCTTGCTTTCTTGGTGGATGCTCTTCATTATGGACACATGGGAATATCCACTTTCTTGGAGAACACCCTACTTAGGAGGAGGAGCATTGTGCATCTTAGAGGAGGGCATTGGGCCCTAGATAACATGTGGTAGATTGTATTATTGTATGGAGGCTTGGAGTTGGGTCAGGGATGCCTAGGTTGTGGTAGTGTTCTTGCAGGAGCAACAAACCCAGTGGGGTACGTGGATTTGGAGGAGAAATGGAGTTCATGTGGGCTTGGGATAAAGAGGTGTGAAGACACCTTAAATATGTACACCATCTTGGAGCTCCTATTGTGTACGACATCACCTTGGAGCGAGATATTTGTACCCTTGGAGTTGAGCACTTCATTTGTGTATGCCTACATGGGCATATTGTAGGTAGGATTGTAAGGGATCGGGCCCACATTATATTGTTGGCCCCCCTTACCTATCACATATATAGAGAGGAAGGAGAGAGTAATTCCCATTCATAACTTGTGTTTCTCATCATTGTACTCTTCTCTTTGAACTTGTATTCTTGGAGTGATTCGCTAGGGTTCATGATAAAACCCTAGGAGACGCTATGGAAGTAGAATATATTTTTTGGGAGCTTGCTCTTGTGACTCACTAGAGTTCTCTCTTATGAGGAAGATGTTGGAGATGATGATAACTTCATATCTATCATTGTGTTCACTCTGAGAGAAGTGCACTACTCTCTCTCTCTCTCTCTCTCTCTCTCTCTCTCTTTGAGTAACTAGGGTTTCATGATCTTTGTGGAGCATCTTGAAGTCTAGGGTTAGGGTTTAACCCTTGGAGGTTTGGAATTAGGGTTTTGTGATAAATACCTAGGGTACATTTGGTGAAGAAGAAGAAGAGAAGAGGAAATATTTCCTTGGAGGACTTTCTTGAGTTATTCTTGAATGTTGGAGCTCCTTGGCTGAGTTAGGGTTTTCCTTATTTTTCACTAGTTATGGTCTTAGAGGGTTATTGGTTTGTACTAGCCTTGAGAGAAGGCTATGATATGTACACGGACTTCATATTGAACATAAATTTACTGAAGTTTTCATTTGTCCAAAACTTATGCAATTTCTAGATTTGATTTTCAACCATCTATGTTTATCATTTATTATTATTTACAACTATATATATCTTGCTAATTTGACATAAGTGAAAGGGAAATTTTGTTGACATCATCATGGAATATATATATATATATATATATATATATATATTATGTTTTTGTCATATCTGTTATTTTGTTGTTGTTATATCTAATATAAAAGTGAATTTTTAGATTTGGTTTATGCTTGATAACATTCCCTTGATGGTTGAAACTTATCTAGATAGTTTGGTATCTTTTCTCCTTGGATTTCCTTGAAGATTGAGTTGTTAGAGAGTGAAATATTGTATCTTCCATTGTTGTTTTATACTCTATTTCATAATAGGAATAAGTTTTGAGATTCATAGGGTTAAGATATGGGAAACATCTAGTCAAAGAGGTGAAAAAATTATTTTGCATTATAGTGTGAATTCTGAGGAAATTTCAATAATGCCTAAAAGCACCGCGAGAACTAGGAAAGGAGAGAATAGTCCTAAGAACAAACATAGTGTTGCAAGAGTAAAAACACACTAGCTAACAACAATTTCTCTATTAACATAGAAAGATAGCATGCAATGCCAAAAATAACACTTTTTTTTTCTTGAAGGAAATGGTTCTATATATACGTATATTTCATGTCTCCCAGCCTTCCAAATTCCTAACTCGTTAGTTACCCTAGATGACTCTTAATCTTCTCAAGCTCTCTGCTCATTAAAATATTTCGTCTTATTCTCACTTGGACCATTCAATTAATTTGTGAGAACAAACTTCAATAAAATTGACAAATTACAGTTTAGGTCACTCATGTGAGACTTTCAAAGATAAACACATATTCAAGACAATCAATCCCGATGCTTAGATGTTCACTCCCTCGTCCTTGCTTGCATACTTCTAGAACTTTGATTCTTGAGCATTCCTTACATTTTGCATTTGGCTAGAAAGTTTGCTATGTTCACATTCGTTTCTTGTCCAAGAATATTGTTTATTTACCCCTTCATTTCATTCCTTCTCCATGCATGGAGCTTTCTCAACACACATTGGCTCTTCTCTTATATAAGGTAATGCACTTTTCATCCCTCTTTGTTTTCTTTAGTTTGGAAATGCCTTATTGCTTCTTTCACTTGAGTGAAGTTACATTAGTGTTTGAATGATGCGTTCATACACCTTTATTTGACTCATGAGTCCTCTTTCTTCATAACTCTCTACACAGTAAAGAATTTTTTAAGAATAAGATAACAACACAAAACAATGCTCGAACTATGATGTTCATGAGAAAAAGCATAAAAAATTACCTCGACATCCCTAATAACTCGTTAAACATATCAAAACAAGATTAACTAGTAATGAAAATTTAATAAACTCTTTGCTTTAGATTAAAATGACATGAATAGAATCGATGAATAAGAAAAACATAAAGTTTCTTTTCCTTCCACAAATGCACAGTACCATTCTAACAAATTTCATTTAGTTGTGACAAGAGATATGGTGTTTAATTCAACAATTAATTTTTTTTGTGAACTAACCTTATTTTTAATAAATTCCCATCAACAAATGAATAAAAAAGGTAGCCATGGAACACTAGGCATATAACCAATGGATACATGGCTAACAAATATGGGGAATGTGATTTTAAACTAGGATTTGATTTTCGAGCATGGTACAATTATTTCGGGGTATTCCCCCTGCCCATTAAAAATCTTGTCTTTTAATTAAAATTCCATTCAACTTTAAATAAGACTTAGAAGCCACGACTTATCAATGAATTATACCTTGAGACCAATGGATTTACATGTAAATGAGCATGATGAACATGATTCCACCCTTGGATTTCCCCATCACCTAGTGTTTTGTATCAACTTTGGACAACACTCTTGCTTGCAATGCTCAATAAGAAAAAATTAGTGAATAAAAATGAACATGTAAAGCGTCATGTACATAGACAAAGGCTTATGATAATCACGAAGAAGAACATCTAAATCCTAAACATTGGCTATCTAACATTTATGGGCAAGATCTTAGCACCCGAGGTCACCCGGGAAGGAAAACATTGCACCAACAAGTCTAAAAATGTCCCTAAAGAAAAAAAACACATTAGTCCCTTCTTGCTTTGTTGTTGTAGCTGCATTTTCACTTCTAATGAATCTTTTAGCTTGTTTGGGCCCCAACTTTGACAAGGCAAAATGCATTTCCTATTGTCTTGCTTTGCTTGCAAATGTTCGACTAGTGTTTTGAACCTCCCATGCATTTTTAGCTCATGGTGATGTCCAACAAAACCCCAAGGGGAAAAATACATTGCTAGCTTCTCTACTCCATGGCTATTTTCTTGGCTATTTCCAAGCTCTTTTACTAGTTCAATGTAAAATATCAAAATATTAATTAAAAAAAACACATTGCCCCAAAAAGAAAAAAAGAAAAAACACATTGCCCCAAAAAGAAAGAAAAAACATTTATTAATATTATACTAAACAAAACTCAACTTCAACAAGGCTTCCAAAGGCAACCTAGGTTTGGTCTACACAAGAAGCATATGCAACCACTATTTGGGGAGCATTATTACAATCACACATAAATTTGCTAGGAAAGAGGTCAAACAACCAAGTGGAGAAGGAAGCCTTCATAATGAGCATTGCTAAAACACTAAAATGAGGCTAAAAGAAAATTATTTGCAAAGGCAATCTCAATGTGGCAATAGATTCTCTCAATGGCGAAATTCATAACTGGTAATGGGAGATGTCTAGTCCATCCTCTTAGATTAGGCAAGTCATTAACTATTTTGAACCATCTAAGTTTGAACACCTCAAACTTTTAGTGAATGAAGTGGTAGATTAGTTTGCAAACAAAGAAATCACGACCAAGAAATACCACACTATATCTTGAGTCCCAACCACCCTTATGATTTATAGTTGGGAAGCTTGTTACTCTTCCATGATTTCAATGTTGCAAATGAATCACTCTCCCAACAAGGAAAAAATTTGCAAGTATGTCCATCACAAAAACTAATGGAGTTGTACATATACCACCACAACAATCATTTGTATAGAGTAAATCCAGAATAAAATTATAATAGCATGGGAATAATCACTTTGTTTTAGTTATCAATCCTTATTATTCTAATTATTAATTCCTACTTTTAATAATTTGATTTTTAGGCTTTTATCCATATTTTCCATTTATACTTCATCATTCTTATTATAGTTTTTTTAAGAATTAAATAACAATTACATTAATTAATAATTATTTTTACTTACATTACTTACTTTTCAATAATGTCATCTAACTATTTTTTTATATATTTTCTGCTTATAATACTTTCATCTTTATTAATATTTATCATTTTCACGTTGTATTTATCAAATTATTTATTTTTTATATATTTTCTGCTTATAATACTTTCATCTTTATTAATATTTATCATTTTCACGTTGTATTTATCAAATTATTTATCAAATTTCAATAATGTCATCTAACTATTTTTTATATATTTTCTACTTATAATACTTTCATCTTTATTAATATTTATCATTTTCACGTTGTATTTATCAAATTATTTATCAAATAATACTTTGAGCTTTATTAATATTTATCATTTTCACATTGTATTTGATCATATTTGATCAAAGCTAAATCTTCTTTTTGTTTTTCCTTAAGATAAATAATTACATATTTTACTTACGCATAATTCAATGATTTCAACTCTATCCTCTCACTTAGGCACAATTCAATCATTTCAACTCCATCCTCTCACTTTTCAACTTTGTTTTAGAATTTAGTATAACCTCTATCCTCCCACTTGTACATTCAACTTTGTTTTGGAATCTTTCATGGAACCGACTAATATTAAAATATTTGTTTTACTTCTAATTAATTTAATACTTGTATATCATTCAAAATTCTATCAACAAGTTTTGAAAATGATAATTAAGGACATATAAAGTCCATCAAATGACTCCATTGGTATACTAAGACATGAATACGATGTATAATTAAAAATGTTACATGTCACCATAAACCTTTAGCATGATGTCAAAGTGTTCCTTAAATTATAAGTGATCTCAAAAATAAATAACATTATAATCATATTTTATATAAAATATAAATTTATTTAAAAGAAGACTTTTCTTATTATAAAGATTTTTTAATTATCTATAAAAATAAAAATAAAATTATAGTTTAATATATTTTTTTAACATTATAATCATATTTTATATAAAATATAAATTTATTTAAAAGAAGATTTTTCTTATTATAAATATTTTTTAATTATCTATAACAAAATTAATTTTATAGTTTAATATTCTTTTTAACAAAATTAATTTTATAGTTTAATATTCTTTTTAACAATGGTTGGAAAATATTTCTATGATGTTAGAAAAAGGTAATTCACCATATTGATATATTGTTCTATAATATTAATTATAATCAAAAATAGGATTTTTATGAAGACAATGTACTCAATTTATTCTACATAAACATACTAGAATCCTTGTTGGGGCTTTCAAAGAGGATGTCATTTACTCGGTCTATGTGCACATATACCAATTTCTTCTTCGTCCTTTGATCCATTTAGATCTTTTGGCAATGGAACATGGAGATTATGAGCCACTTCAAAATTTGATGGTGAAACTGCTAGTTGCAACCACTGCAAATCTTCAACCAAAATGAGTCTTGTTTCCAGGAAAGATTGATTGTTGACTAATTCGTCCTTCGGTGGAATTGATGTGACTTAAGGAATTGGTGGTTCATAAAAAGAGTTCTTTTGTTTTTCAACAAACCAAACTAGATATTCTATTTATCAAAGAGGTGGAATATATACAACAACCTCTTGGTTGTTGGTCTGCCACTAGGGAAACCAGACCAACAACAATGGAACAAACTAGATGTCCATAGAGTTTGATATAACTGGAGTCGTCAGGTGAATGATTGCAGTCACTTCTATCACCAGTTCTTGTTCACCATCAAGAACTAGTTGTATTTGTTGGCGGAAAACTCAAGGAATGATAACTTCATTCCTTTGTCCCTGGCAACAGTGCTAAAATATGTTATCCCTAAAGTTTTCACTAGACCACAATAGGGCAAAGCTAGGGCACCTAAGTTATTGCAATAGTTGTTTGGTTTGAATTACATGGATGGGAAATACATGGTTAAGAAAGATATTAAGCATAAGACTGGAATAAATACAAGATCAATGATTGAAACCATTGGGCATAGAGTCTCTTAACATATTTCATGGCTTGAAGGAAATTAAACCAGTTATCAGACAATACGTCGATAATAGCATGGATAGATAGAAGAATAAGGAAAACAAATATGGAAGACACAAACATTACTATCARATCATACTTGCATCATCCATAAGACTGAATATCCAATAAACAAAAATTCTTTCTGAGAATGAATACTAGATATCTAAATAAACTCTACAGAAACAGAGTAAGTACACTAAAGCATAATGCACAGGAAGTATGTAGCACATAAGTTCTATTCAAATAGGAGGAAAAAATAATATGAAAACATTATAGAAAGTACAGACTGATAAACAAGGTCCTCATAGATCTATGATGTTGAAACATAGAAATGAAAAGCTACCATGGAGTCGCCAAGTGAATGATTACAGTCACTTCTATCACCAGTTCTTCTTCACCATCAAAAAATAGTTGTATTCGTTGTCGTACATCCCAAGGACTGATAACTTCATTCCTTCATCCCCGACAACGGTGCCAAAAGATGTTATCCCTAAATCTTGCACTAGACCGCAATAGGGCAAAGCTAGTGCACCTCAGTTATTGCAATAGTTGTTTGGTTTGAATTACATGGATGGGAAAGACAGGGTTAAGAAAGATACTAAGCATAAGACTAGAATAAATACAAGATCAATGATAAAGACCATTGTGCATGGAGTCTCTTGACATATTCCATGGATCAAAGGAAATTAAACCAATTATCAGACAGGAGGTTGATAATAGCATGGATAGATAGAAGAATAAGGAAAACAAATACAGAAGACACATACATTACTATAAGATCAGACTTGCATCATCCATAAGACTAAATATCCAATAAACATAAATTCTTTCTGAGAATAAATACTAGATATCTGAATAAACTCTACAAAAACATAGTAAGTACACTAAAGCATAATGTATAGGAAGTCTGTAGTGCATAAGTTCTATTCAAATAGGAACAAAAAAATAATATGAAAACATGATAGAAAGTACCAAGTGATAAACAAGGTCCTCATCGATATTTGATGTTGAAATATAGAAAGGAACAACTACCCTCAAGCTTACAATTGAGAACACATAGTCCTGCCATAATTCTTTTCTTACCTGCTCCTCTCAAAGGAATATTTCCCTCCTCCCTATTACATTACCAATGATAAAATATATAGACAAGTTAAAATCCACGAGCCATTTCTACCTTTTTGGAAACAATTTTTACCAATAAACTAAATATAAATAAAATCTAATGTGTCATAGAAAATTAGGAACTGTTGGAGTCAAATGCTCTTCAAGGAAATATTTTTACTTCCACCTACTTACTGGTTGCCTAGAAATATGAAACTGAATGCTAAGGATGCTGGATCGATCCTTCCTTGGAAATTGTTAATTGTCTTCAAATATGGAAAGGATTTGTAGTTGTTGATTTTGTGCCTAGAAATCTGGGATTGATTTCAATTTATGTTCCATTGTGGCTTATTCTGAATCTGCTTGACAAATAAAGATAAGGATTGTTAGATAGCTTGATACCTATGCCAGGAATTCGGGATTTCACTTTATCGATATCTGCCCTGCCTCATGAACTCTTCCACTTGTAGATATGAACAATCAATAGATATTTCATGTCTTTGAGAGGCTCCTTCTCTGGGATCTGCAAATCACATACTCACAAGCTCCACCACATGAGCATATAACATTTTAACAATCAAATGATTTAAAATTTCGGTACACTTCTTAACAAACGACAAATCGAACTATTGTTATTCCCTACTTTGTCCATCCAATTCGAAATTGAACAAGGGTAAGAGTAAAATCACTATCCCAAACTAGAACACAAAAACCCTTTTTCAATTGCTCATCATTGGCCATACTACATTTTGAATCTTCACAATACAAAATAATGGTGTATAGACAAGATACCTTGCTCCATTAATTTTTTTTTAATTTCCTTTTGAGAGGGATTTTGAATCATTTAAACAACCTGTGCTCAAACTTTATCTTAGCTAATTGAACTAATATGTCCGCAAAGACGCCTCCATATGTTCTCATGGGTTTCACTAAATTTTCTTGTGAGGATTGCAGGATATAAATTGTCATTACAATTGTTAAAAGAGAACATGTGCCCAAAAGTTCATAAATCCCTCTAAAATATTATTTTCCGAGAATCTCAAATGTATTACTATCACTTCATAATCATACAATCTCTTGACTTCTCTCCATTGACATTCGTTTATTACACTTGGCACTTTCTCCTTGGTGTATTTTGACGCTTGGGGGTTTGATGGTTTGCCTTGATACTGGAAGTTCTTTCGCCACCTGTGAGCTCTTGTATTATCATTTGATCTTTCTCCTTCACACACATATGGACGCACTTGGCATTCGTGGTTCTCACCTATCATGTTCACAAAATTGGGTTGACTATTCTCAGGACATTTGTCAATTGAACGTGGGATCGAGTTGCTTGGAGTTTGGTTTTTATTCTTTTTGCAGTGGGAAATATCCCACATGCTCAAGGGATAGAMAAATATAATGTTTTATATTACCAACCACTTTCAAGTTGTACCAATGTGTAGTGCATGGCCTTTGGCTCCTTTTGACTTCTCCTTGTCGGCTTATGTGGGTTTTATCCTCATGATTTAGCATATGATGAATCCTTGGTCCTCGGTGCATGTGGTGTATGCTTGACTCTTGGTCTCGGGTGCTTGATTAAATGTGGAATCGAATTGGAGATTGGCCCCAAAGGCCAATAATTTTTTTTATAAAAAAACATTAAAATCCTGCAYATTAGCCCGAGAGGTAATATACCAAACAAAATCCAATTTTTTTACTAAAATAATAAAAGATTTGTAAATGCTAACACCTTTATATAATATATTTCTAGAAATTTGTCAGTATGAAGATCAAGTCATGGCATGCGCTATTGAAATGCACGCTACATAAAGGCAATGCTCTTGGTAGTGACCTTGCCTCTGAAAATGTCACATGCACTACCAAATATGATATTTTGGCCAAAGGTCAAAATTTTAACATTGTAGACTTAGGTGCTAACACACCCCATCTAGGGGTTCATATGAAGATTTGGATATATATAGTCCCCCCCTTTTTTTCCACAACCATATTGACCCTTTTGTATGCTTCAGTATTCAGCTCACGAAGCACATGAAGTCAGTTAAGTTTCGTAAATTTCTTAGAGAAGCACCATGCCCGTTTCAGTATTGATGCTAACTGGAAATCTAAAAGAAGGGACCCCCTTCTCATATATTGAATGATTAGACAAGAGTCACTTAGGATTGTCAATTCTTTAATTTGAAGTGTGATGGCTAGTTTAAGTACCAATAACATGTTGTAGGCTTCTGTCATATTATCGGTCATTGTTCTTAGATTCCATTCATATGAATGTGCTAGATTCCCCCCCCCGGGTCATAAATGATCCCACTCACACCTGCCTCCTTGGGTTTCCTTTCGAGGCCCCATCAAAGAAGAGTAAGAATGATTAAGAGTTTTTTTTTTCCATTGCTCAAATCCATGGGTAGTTAATCGATGTTGCCATATAGTTTAATATTAACAATATCATGATTTTTTCTTTTTTATGTGATATTAAATTTATACAACTTTATTAGTCCCTGCCTCAGTCCCAGGACTATATCAATCGGTTTTGCGTTGACCACAATTTGGTTTTGTGTTGACCAAAAAAATCGTGTTTTTTTCCATAGTTTAATTTCATTGCAAGTGATTCAATTTTTTTGTCCTGCCTTCTGATTGGTTCTTCAAAACAACATCTTATTGTCAAGGCGACAATGGGAATTTAATAGGCAATTTAATTCTGCACGT
>JASDQU010186124.1:20739-34564 GCA_032191745.1 Picea mariana | reverse complement strand
ATAAATCTCATCCTTGAGGCCACTGATAAAACATTCTCGAAAAAACACATCAGACATGACCTCTATACGAAAATCCAGTCGCTCAAAAGTAGCTATAAATTCTTCCACTATTCCAGATTGTTTCAACTTTTTCAAACATACTAAATGGTTGGTGTCAGTGTCAAAGTGTTCATAAAGCCCTACCACAAAGTGTTTCCAAGCAACATACCCTTGACGGGTAGTTTTTCTCCATTGCCACCATTGCCAACTTTCTTGATCTAGATTGAGAACACCATACTGAAGTTTGGCCAAATCATCTGTAATTTCATACAAAGAGAAATAATGTTCCATTTGAGTTACCCAACCAGTGTGATCTGAGACATCAAATTTATTCACATCCACCTGCAGAAGGCATAGGTCACACTGAAAGTGATGGGGTTGAGAATTATGGGAATGAGAGGAAGTTTCATCTTTGGTATGAAAAGGTGGGTCAGATAAAGGGGGATCTACAGGGATATGCAGCTTGGTGCAGATCATCAAAACAATAGATTCAAGCTGGGTATTCATGTCTTGTTTGAGGTCTTCTTTGAGTTCGATGATTGATGCAGCAATGGAGGAATGAATATTTTGATTGATGGTGGAAATATTGGCACTGAGATATCTCACTTCTTGTTGGGTCTCTATGAAATTAGATTGCAAGGTATTGAAGTGAGCTTCCAAGTCTTGGCTATGGGAATGGGCCATGATGACGAGGGAACCGAAAAGGGGGGGGGTGGGGTCAATTTTTTTTTTATGAAAAATGATAGGTATGAATGTGATAAGGGAGAATAGATAAATCCAATGGAATAGGTATCAAATAATGGTGCAAAAATTTCCATACTTAACCAGGAAGAAATAGTGATGAAATGCCCAAATTCTTAACCAAGAAGAAATGTGTAGTGATTTGGCAACTCAAACATAGTTGCGTGACAAACAGATATTGTATATTTTATGTTTTGTTTCTGTTAGCGTCAGAAGTCACTCCTGGATTACTTGCAGGAGCAGATCCCAACGCCCATCATTTTTATGTCACGATTTGTTTAATAGGGTGATCAGATGGGTAAAGACTCAAGAAGATATAGCTTTAACTCAGGAAACCGGGCCTGGCATGTAGAAAACAAGGGAGGTCTTGATCCAACTTCGCTCAGTAAATAGATTAAAGGGTGGTAGATGGAAGACTTGTGAGAAAGGCGAGCAAGACTGCCTCGGGTGACAGGCCTTCGGAAGCTTGAGGATGAAAAACTCAGAGGCCAAAATCCTCTTGGTCTAGAGTTTCAAGGAGCTGAGGGGTGACTCGACTAAATCCTTCAATTCCAAGTCGTTCAGCGCTAAGAAAATCACAGGAACTGATTAGAAACAATGCAACTGTTACAGTGATCCAACCTACTTCATCCTATAACAGCTACAACTCGACTGGATCCTCCAATTCCGAGTTGTTCTAACATAGTATACAAAGAGATGGAAAAGAAGATGACATCCATAAATTAAGAAATCTCAATTGCCTTCTATATTAACCAGAGCGACTAGTGCTTCATCAAAACTTTACAATCGGGAGCTTTGCTCAACCATCGATGCTTAGAAAATACAAAAATTGAGCCTATATACTCAGGAACATTCGCCTAATAGAGGCATGCCCAGTCACCCAAGGCTTGGTGTCTTTTCAGTCAAACTCATGTTGAAATCCTTCTTCACGTGCCATCTTAACTGTGCATGGCTCCTGTAAGGAGGGTAGCTAAGCCATTAAGTGTCGAGCTAGCGTGTGCAGACTTCTCTGTCTCTTCGAAGACTCCGGCATGGCTTCTTTGGAAAAAATGGTACACAGGACCCCTTCGAGCAAACTTCTTGCCAGACCCTCCATACCTCACACTTAATGAACGAAAGGAGGTTTCAACCACCCGTTCATGCCTTCATTTACTCCAAGCGAGACACAAGATTGAGAATCAGATCCGATGGCACCTGGAGATCGCAATGATCTCCTCTGTAACTGAACTCGGTGCCTTTGGCCCCTCTTGCACAACTCTCTTTGTCTCCCAAGTGACCACGGGCTGTGACCCTATGCTTACTCTCAAAGGTGCTTTTGGCATTCGCTGATATCAAGGGGCTGATCCTGGCTTCTTGAAATCGCGATGAGCGAAACACCGAGATGACTTAATCTGGCGCCATGCGTCCCTCTGGATCTGACGGCTCTGAACTCTCTCGACGATGCCGTGGGCCCGGGCCCTGGACACTCCCGGCACCTCGCGCATTGGGGATATAAAGGAGCTGCTCTTTGTGCGTCGGAGTTGCGATGAGCGAAAAGGTGAGGAGCCTAATCGCGCGCCAGGTGTCTCCTGTGGATGGACGGTCGAGATTGCTTCGTGATACTGCGGGCCCGACTTTGAGCGCCTTCGACGCTTTCAGGGTTCGGGGTTTCGAGAGATAGGACAACATGGAACCTTCACCCTTCGAACTCCCGATTTCCGAAACATCGACGCAAGTAGATATCGTGCCACGCGTCCTCTGGATGGACGACTGTTATATTTCCCTGCACACAATATGGGTGCCATCCATTGTGTTATCTTCGGCACAGCTTTTCTATTCGCAATTTCCTGCCAACCGTTGATATGCTCATATGTATGGATCCAGACCGTTGACGCTATAATTCTGCCCGCTCGCTTGATTTTAAGTCCGAAAAGGACTTCTTCTATTCGCTGCGCTTGGGCGCTCCTCGTGCAACCTGCAGACTTGGATATCCCGATGCCGAAGACAAGTAATGTTGCTAACATTTAGGCTCCATGGGGGATAAAGTCGTCCCTGTGATGCTCTAAGGACCCATTTTGCAGTTATGGTGCCTTGTTGTTGGGATATGGAGTCATTTACTAAGATGAAACAATAAAAGTAAAAACAAAGAACCAAAAGTACAATATTTACAAACAAGGGAGCCACCGAAGGCTCAGACAAAACATTTTTTAAGAAAATTCCCATTTACTGGGCTGTTGAAAACTTCTTCACCCTCCAAATCCTGTAGCCGATATGTGTTATTTGAGAAAACCTCAGAGATTTTGAAGGTTCCGATCCACAGGGCTTCGAATTTTCCGTGCTTGCCCTTATCCTGCTTAGGAGCATCCCATTTCAACACCAAGTCTCCTATCCAAAATTCTTCCTTCTTGGCCTTCTTATCGAAAACTTGCTTGATCCTTTGTTGATGGTCCTGAGCTCTGTCCATTGCCTGCTCCCTGGCTTGCTGGACCTCCACTAGCTGATGAATCCTTCTGATCATGTCATTAGGCTCCTCCTGATGATCCTGGAAGAATTTTTCTATAGGAATGGCTAAATGAGAAGGGAAAACAACCTCCACTCCATAGACTAATTGGAAAGGAGAGACGTCGATAGATCTCTTCGAGGTCACTTGATCGGCCCATAGAGCAAACTTTAATCTTGAATGCCAGGCCTTCTTGTTGTCTTCCAACAATCTTTTGATGATCCTTATTAGGCTTTTGTTGGAAGATTCTGCTAAACCATTTCCCTGTGGATAATACGGGGTGGAGTGAATCAGTTTGATCCTGAACTTCTCACAAAACTTGGCTAATGGCTCAGACCTGAAAGCAGTTGCATTATCAGTGACAATCTTACTTGGGCAGTTGAACCTTGTGATGAGGTCCTCCAGGAACCCCATGATTACCTTGTGGGAAGCACTCCTGGTAGGGATAGCTTCAATCCACTTGGTGAAGAAATCTGTAGCAGTTAGGATCCATCTGTGCTGCCCACTGGAAGTGGGGTGAATTTGTCCAATGAAATATAGGCCCCACTGCTGGAAAGGTCCCAAAACAACCACAGGATTTAGCGATAGGGACTTGAGCTATTGTTTTCCTACAAATCTTTGACATTGGATACAGGCTCTAACTCCTCTGTGGACATCAACAAACAAGGTGGGCCAGTAGTAACCGGCTCTGAGAATTTTGTGGGCTGTGGCCTTCCAGAAATGGTGCCCTCCACATAGGCTGCTGTGAAATTCAACCATGATCCTATCGGCCTCTTATGAATTCATGCATTTTAAAAGCACCCCGAGGGGGTCTTTCCAATATAAAATTTGATTGATAAGGCAGTATCTGACTGCCTTGAGCTTCAGAGCTCTTGCTTTGTTTCTTTGCAGGCCGTCTGGAGGCCGCAACTCTTGCAGAAAGTATATGACATCCTTATACCAAGGAAATTGAGCCAACGGGGGCTCCCTTTGAGGGTCCATGTCAGACAGTTGTCCCTGCTGAATTCCTAAACATTTGTTGATGAAACTTAACCCCAAAGCTTGAAAATTGGCTTCATCCAACAACTTAGCTAAACCTTGACCTTTGATCAATTTGGTAGGCTTTATTTCTAGGTCAAACTCAACGATCTTGGCTATCCACTTACTCCTCCTCCCATCTATGTCAGGCTGAATAAGAATGTCTTTAACAGCAGTTGAGGGGACATAGGCTATGATTTTTGACTGCATGACATAGATTCTAAATGCCTTGAGGGCCTTTACTAGTGCGTAGGCCTGCTTCTCCATAGTGTCATACCTGGCTTCGACATCCCTCAATGGTCGTCTGTAATAGGCAATAGGATGCTCTAGCCCATCCTTCTTTGTCTATAGTAAAACAATGACTACCGTTTCAGGTGAAGCGAAGGAGAAAATAAGGAAATCCTTTGAGTAATCGGGACTGATCAGCATGGGGGCTTTAGACAGGGCCTTCTTTATTTTCTCAAAGGAATTTCACGATTCAGGAGTACACTTCACTTCATTTCCTTTCCTTAACATGGTTGTTATAAGTTTTACCTCCTCAGCAAAGTTGGCCACAAACCTCCTTAGAAAATTAATCTTACCAAGGAAAGATTGGACCTCCTTCTTGGACCTCGGGACTAATAAGGCTTGTATTGCCTCAACTCTACTAGGGTCAATCCTGACTCCTTTTGTTGATACTATGTGGCCTATTAACTTTCCCTCCTGCATGGCGAACAAATATTTCTTGGGGTTTAATGAAATTCCAAAACTCCTGCATTTCAAGAAAACCTTCATGAGATGACGACAATGTTCCTTATCAGATTTTGAAAATACTGTGATATCATCCAGATAGACGACCACAAACTTATCCTTTTCCCCAATGAAAACTATGTCCATGGCATGCTGAAATGTTGCCTCTGCATTCATCAATCTGAAAGGCATCTTGGCATACATGAATGTGCCCCATGGAGTGGTAAATGCCATCTTTTCCCTGTCCTCAGGTAGAACAAAGACTTGATTGTAGCCAGAGAAACCGTCGATCATGGACATCCTGGAGGCTCATGTTACCCTCTGTAGTATATGTTCCATCTTTGGTAAGGGATTATCTTTTCGTGAGCTCCTGTTCAGGTTTCTGAAGTCTACACAGAGTCTGATTTCTCCATTCTTTTTCCTTACTAGTACCAAGTTGGCCACCCACTCTGAGTATCTTAGTGGCATGATGATCTGGGCCTGCAACAGCTTCTTCACTTCCCTCTCCATGATAGGTAGTAGCATAGGATTTATCTGTCTCAGCTTCTACCTAAATGGATTTGCCTCTCCTTTCAACGGGATTTTATGCTCAATGAAAGAAGTGTCATATGTTTTGAGGTCTTCGTAGGTCTAGGCGAAGACATCAACAAATTCCCTTAAAAGTCTGATGTATTCAGACCTCTGCTCCTCTGTCAGGCTTCTTGACAATTTGACAAACTTGGGCTCACTCTCGGTGCCAATGTTGCACTGAATAGCACCAGCGTCATCCTCCAAGATTTCCCCCTTTAAAGACACATCATTTCTATCAAAAAGCCTTTCCAAAGGAACCAGTCCCCTTGGAATATGATTGTTGGGTAACTGCACAATGTTATGCTCTGCAATCTTATTCAGAAAATTACCCCCATCAAGATTTTCTTAAGAGACAAAGTCTTGGTCGATATGCATCTCTGAAAATTCTTCGACAGTATCTAAGAACTTCTTGATCTCGAGATCATCCTCTAATACCTTCCAATGTTTAACATTGTCAGGTATGGAGGGCCTGTATTTCACCTCTATATCATATTTGAATTTGGGCAGCAAGGGTACTTTGAAATTGCTTGCTGATGTAGCCAAGGAATCTGCCATCATGTTCTCCTCTCTTGGGATGAAAGAAATGTTAAATGCTGAGAAGAAACTATCAGTTAGGTCCCACACCTCATTTCTGTAGCTTCTGAGTCAAGGATGCTTAGCCCAGTAAGCATTTCTGATCTGTTGGACCACCAACTCTGCATCACCGAACACTGTTACCTCCTGAATTCCCATTTCCCTCACGGCTCTTAATCCCAAAACAAGGGATTCATACCCTGCCACATTGTTGGTAGCTTCAAATTCTAGTTTGTATGATAGAGATATGGTTTCCTGGGCAGGTGATACAAAAAATATCCCAGCACCAGCACCTTCTCCGGAAGAGGCTCCATCAAAGAACATTTTCCATACAGGGGTGATGGAGAAAAGAAACCCATGGGAAATGGTGGGTTGTTTTCTGAGCTTAAGAGGGGGCTCGGGAGCATGGGTGAGTTGTAGAAAACTAGAACATAAATCAATGTCTAAGGCAAAAATGGGATGGTTGGTAGGATTGGCCTCATCACTGATTATATAGGCCAGTTGGGCTTCCCTGTATAGCCTCCTATGTTCTCCTCCAAACACTAGGATAGTAGCATATGTGAGGTCCATCTGCAAAGTTCCCCCCAGTCTTTTTATCCAAGATCTTGATAATAACATACTGAACTTGGGGGGAATATCAACCACTACAATATCCATGACCACACTTTTCATGGGCAACTGAAACAGGGTCACAACCTGGTCTTTGATAACTCCTAGACATTGAACCTTTATGGATTCAAAGGAATAGAGGTCATGATAGGCTTGGGTGACTTCTAGCCCTAACTCTTCCATGACAGTTTTGGGCATGAGGTTGTGAGAAGCCCCCGAATCCATCAAGCAGTTGTGCAGTACCTTTTCATGGATGTTCAGGGAAGTGTAGAAGGGAGGGGATGAGTCATTCCTGTCTTCTACCATAGGACCTAGAATAACTGCAGGCTTTTCATCTTGTAAATTGATGGAGTCTGTGGGAAGGCATGAGACCTCAGACTGTAAAAGATCAAAGAAGCATTTCTTGAACCCTTCATGTTTAATCAATTCGATTAGGGGCACATGAATTCTGATCTTTTGAATTTCATGCTCGAAATTAAAAGAAGATGTAAGCTTTGGGATTTGTCTTATTTCAGGAACATGATTGTGGATTATGGGAGAGAGGGGTTGGTGCTTCTTACCTCTATGACTGTCCGCTACTTCATTAGCATGTTTCTCTGTTCTAGTGGACTACTCAGGAACATCAGGCTCTACTGTCCTTTTCTTGGAACGCAAATCATACCTGCCTTGGCTGCCACTAGCCTTGTCTCCTTTGCTCAGTTCATTTAGCTGACTGTCCATGAGAGACTCCTCGTATGATGATTGAGTGAGATGAGGAAAAGGAGGAGTGTCCCCGAGGTAATGGATTTCAGGATCCAGCTCATCTTTTTCCCCTTCTTCCCCTTCGGCCACAAAATTGTTTTCAAAAGGGGCCTGAATCTTCTGGTCTTCTCTGTCTCTTCCCCTCTCCCTTTGCACAGTCGGGGAAGCAATATTGTTGGGCCTTCTGAAACCTCCTCCCTTTTTGGTTTTTTGGGGGCCCTTGTATGCTTGCCTCCCTTCCACCTTCATTCTCTCCATCTCTGCAGACAGAGACTTCACCATCCTGGTCAGTTCATCCACTTGAGGGTGGGGCATCGATGGGCCAAAAGTCGAGGCTTCCGACCTTCCCTTTCTTATGTCTGTGTCAGTCTTGTTTCTCAGTCTATCAGCTACTAATACATTTGATTCCACTTCTATGGCCGCGTCCTGCATTTGAGCTAAGGAGGTGGCTCTTCTTTCTCTCAATAATAGACAGAAATCGGGGCTAAACGCGCCAGCGTAAGAAATCTTGGTCGAGGCTTCTGAAGGTTTTATTTCGGCAGGAATTTTATTATACATCTTATTGAATCTTTTGGAGAAGTCGGAGACAGACTCTCCTTCCATCTTCTTCAAAGACCCAAACTCTGTCATGTAATACATGAAATCCTTCTTATCGCCCCACTGCCTCAGGAAAACACTATCCAGGGCTTCGATCCCAGCAATAGATCCGGGGGCCAGTCCTCTAAACCATTTTCACACCTCACCATCCAGGCTCTGGACGAAGACTCTCATCCAGACATCTTCATTTTCAATGTTGAGGTTGTCTACATAACTGTAGAAAGAAGCCAGGTGCTCTTCCGTAGTTGTGTCCCCTTCTCCAGTGAACTTGGGCATATACTTCAAGTAATCTCCAGCTGGGAGAGGATTCATAGGATGGGGTAGGATTAAGGGAGAATATCTGGCAGCGACTATGGCGTCCATTCTATTTAGAGGGGGATTAGCACCATCCATAGGAATATTAGGTGGAGGAGAACTTGGAGGAGAAGGAGTTCGCAAAGGGGCTATTGGGAATGAGTCCCGGAGTGGGATGGGAAAAAAAAGGGGCTTTAAGGAGAAGGCTAGCAGGCCCAAGTCAGTAGACGCTCCTCTTTGTGCAGGAGTGGTAAAAGTAACAAGAGGAGGAGTGGGGAAGTCTTCAGCGATTCTGGGTCTACGCCAAAGTACCGCTTCAGAGGAGAGGGGAGTGATAAGGGATTCTCCCCCCAATGCCAGACCAGGAGGGGAAAACTCAGCAGGAACACTCCCGAAATTCAAGAAACGGGAAACCTCGAAAGGAGGTCTGTTAAGAAACTAAGGAGGAGAAAATGGAGTTCCTATAGAAGGATATAGCGTATGACCTGGTTCGTCGGTGGAAGCTTCTTCTTCAGAGACCTTTCCTTTTCTGAGAACCACCTCTGGATCAGCTTCAGATGTAGCTAGAGGCAGTTGTGGATGAGACCGCGTGTGTCTGCCTCTGAAATCCACAATTAATACAACAGGTTCGCCATAGTGGATTCGTCACAATGGAGTCGCCAGGTGCAGAGTAGTAATCTTCAAAGGCTCTGATACCTGATGCACCTTCAGAATCAGAGGCTCTATGTCGTTCAATCCCGGGGAAAATTTTCAACTTCATCCCCGACAACGATGCCAGAAATGTTAGTGTCAGAAGTCACTCCTGGATTGCTTGCAGGAGCAGAGCCCAATGCCCATCAGTTTTATGTCACGATTTGTTTAATAGGGTGATCGGATGGGTAAAGACTCAAGAATATATAGCTTTAACTCAGGAAACCGTGCCTGGTATGTAGAAAACAAGGGAGGTCTTGATCCAACTTCAGTCAGTAAATAGATTAAAGGGTGGTAGATGGAAGACTTGTAAGAAAGGCGAGTAAGACTGCCTCGGGAGATAGGCCTTCAGAAGCTTGAGGACTAAAAACTCAGAGGCCAAGATCCTCTTGGTCCATAGGTTCAAGGAGCTGAGGGGTGACTCGATTGAATCCTTCAATTCCAAGTCGTTCAGCGCTAAGAAAATCACAGGAACCGATTAGAAACAATGCAACTGTTACAATGATCCAACCTACATCATCCTATAACACCTACAACTCGACTGGATCCTCCAATTCTGAGTTGTTCTAACATAGTATACAAAGAGATGGAAAAGAAGCTGACATTCATAAAGTAAGAAATCTCAATTTCCTTCTATATTAACCAGAGTGACCAACGCTTCATCAAAACTTTACAATCGGGAGCTTTGCTCAACCATCGATGCTTACAAAATACGAAAATTGAGCCTATATACTCAGGAAAATTTGCCTAACAGAGGTGTGCCCAGTCACCCAGGGCTTGGTGTCTTTTCAATCAAACTCGTACTGAAATCCTTCTTCACGCGCCATCTTAACTGTGCATGGCTCGTGTAAGGAGGGTCGCTGAGCCATTAAGTGTTGAGCTAGCGTGTGCAGGCTTCTCTGTCTCTTCAAAGACTCTTGCATGGATGCTTTGGAAAAAATGGTACACAGGACCCCTTCGAGCAGACTGCTTGCCAGACCCTCCATACCTCACACTTAATGAATGAAAGGAGGTTTCAACCACCCGTTCATGCCTTCATTTACTCCAAGTGAGACACAAGATTGAGAATCGGATCCGATGGCGCCTGGAGATCGCAATGATATCCTCTGTAACTGAACTCGGTTGTGCCTTTGGCCCCTCCTGCACAACTCTCTTTGTCTCCCAAGTGACCACGGGCTATGACCCTGTGCTTACTCTCAAAGGTGCTTTCGGCATTCACGGATATGAAGGGGCTGATCCTGGCTTCTTGAAATCGCGATGAGAGAAACGCTAAGACGACTTAATATGGCACCATGCATCCCTCTAGATCTGATGGCTCTGAACTCTCCCGACGATGTCGTGGGCCCGGGCCCTGGACACTCCCAGCACCTCGCGAAAAGGCCCTACTCTTTGTGCGTCGGAGTTGCAATGAGTGAAAAGGCGAGGAGCCTAATCATGCACCAGGCGTCTCCTGTGGACAGACGATCGAGATTTCTTTGTGATACTGTGGGCCCGACTTTGAGCGCCTTCGACGCTTTCGGGGTTCGGGGTTTCGAGAGATAGGACAACATGGAACCTTCACCCTTCGAACTCCCGATTGCCGAAATGTCGACGTGAGTAGATCTCGTGCCACACGTCCTCTGGATGGATGACTGTTATCTTTCCTTGCACACAATATGGGCGCCATCCATTGCGTTATCTTCGGCGCAGATTTTCTATTCGCTATTTCCTGCCAACCGTTGATATGCTCATATGGATGGATCCACACCGTTGACACTATAATTCTGCCCACTCGCTTGATTTTAAGTCCGAAAAGGACTTCTTCTGTTCGTTGCACTTGGGTGCTCCTCGTGCAACCTGCAGACCTAGATATCCTGATGCCGAAGACAAGTAATGTTGCTAATAGTTTCCATCCCCAAGGATTAGGTATTCAAGGGCTCTATAGACAAGGGTTTTCCTTGTGTGATATCTCTCTGATATACGTTCGGGGTCCAACAATAGTACTCAGCCCAATATCTCAGGGCACCAACTAAGGAGGCTAGATCGTTCCCTTAGCCGTACTACCCGACTACCTAGGTACTAGAGAGTATCTTCTCGAGTGATGTTCTCGATGAAATTATAGCAGTTAGGCGACTAATCGGTTTATCTAAAGAGGGCTTTAGGAAATCTAGGTCGATCCATATATAGGTGTTGTTTGATGCGCTACCACTCGAAGGGGTACCAACAAGGGTTATAAGGGTGGCCAAAAAATGTACGCTTAAGAACCACTTGTATTTCCTGCATGTATGAATCCCTCAACTATGGGTTTATGCGCATAATGATAGATCTCTATAGCCTAAAGACGTCGGGATACGTCTCTACCCTGAAAAAAATTAATCCACAATTTTCTGCCGAGGAAAGTGCTCCGATACCACTTGTAATATTCCAGATATAAAATTTATGCAGAACATAAATAAAATGCTAGAAATGGCAGATAAACAACAATATAACTAGAATAACACCACAATAACACTGAAATGATATCAGAATAACACTAGAAAGATCACTTTGATTCCAAGAGCAATGTTCACTTGCCTCTTTGAGGGGGCAACCTCCAGTCGAGCAGAGCTCTATTACAATAATGTCCAAGATAGGGTTCTCATACCTTCGACTCTTATTTATACTAAATATGTCTATCAAAATAACCATCTAGAGGAAGATATTTCCGTTGGCATGTTTTATAGGCAGCGTATAATTGTCATTGATGGCAAGTACATTAGTGATGATGGCTTGAGTACAACAACGATGATCAGTGGTGTAGTGATAATCGGGGAAGAACAACAATCATATTTGTTGGATCTCTTCCTGAATTCCCAATGGCCGTCAGATCTGAATAAGAGCATGTTGAAGAGGTAGGCCCATAAGGTTTGAGAAGCATTTCTGTTCGTTGGATCCCCTTCAAATTCCCGATAGAATGAGGGTCGTCAGATCTGAATGTAGACAAGAAGAGCGCACTGAAGAGGATGACAAATCTCAGACGTTAGATCCAAGCGTAGGACCCGACCATCGTTTGATCAAGGAGAACATGCATGCTCTTTAAAGTACAAGGAGAAGTGGGCGTACAAAATTTCAAAAGAAGGAGGACCATCCATTTACGGGTAGGACACATGGGGATAGATCGTCAGTTCACTGACTGGGGAGTCAAAGGAACGATGTTCCCTAACCTCTAGAAATTGCGATATGAAAAATTGCGATTTAATCTCAGTCGTTAGATTAAGGTTGAATCTAGACCGTTGATTCCAGTCCATGTCGGAGTTTCGGGGATTGAGAGTTGGAGTGTTCAAGTAATATCATCCACAGAAATCCTGATTTTGCGATATGAAAAATCGCGACTTAATCGCAGCCATTGAATCAAGATCAGATCTGGACCGTTGATCCAACTCCATATCGTAGTTTCGCAAATCGCGACATGGAGAGACAAGAAAACAATGCAACAAGAATGCTGAAATCATGATATGAAAAATCGTGATTCAATCGCAGCCGTTGAATCAAGATCAGATATGGGCCATTGATCCAACTCCATATCGGAGTTTCGCGAATAGTGACATGGAGAGACAAGAAAACAATGCAACAAGAATGTCGAAATCGCGATATGCGAAATCATGATTCAATCGAAGCCGTTGAATCAAGATCAAATCTGGACCGTTGATCCAAATCCATATCGGAGTTTCACGAATCGCGACATGGAGAGGAAAAGAAACAATGCAAGAAGAATTTAGAAATCGCAATATGCAAAATCGCAATTTAATCGCAACCATTGAATCAAGATTGAATCTGGACCGTTGATCCAAGTCCATTTCGGGGTTTCGAGGATCGAGTGTTGGAGATGTCAAAGAATATTAACATCAAGAATCCTGATATCGTGATATGAGAAATCACGACGTAATTGCAACCGTCAGATCAAGAAGTGATCTGGACCGTTGATACGAATCCATTACAGAGTTTAGTGGATCGGGAATTTGAAGTGACAAAAACACTGAACGTCAAGAGTGTCGAAATCCCAATGTGTGAAATCTCGACTGAATCTGAACCATCAGATCAAGATGTGATCTGGACCGTTGATCCAACTTCTTTACGGAGTTTCAAGGATCGGTATTTGGAAGTGACAAGAACATTGAACATCAAGAATGTTGAAATCACGATATGAGAAATCATGGAATGATCTGAACCGTCAGATCAAGTGTTGATCGGAGGGTTATTGTTCTCTCTCACAGTTAACTCCTCAGTTTCGAATCTGTTAGCGAAACAGACTCATGATTGCCGATTAGTTGGCATTTCAGTTGCTGAGACAATTGTCTTCCTTTTGCCTAAGGAGATGGGAAGTTGAATCACCGTGAGTGTGTATAAAAGAAAATGAGACAGACAGCGTGAGGTTGGTTGTTCTGTACGAGAAATGAATAAAAATGTAAGAAAGGGAAAATCAGATAGCGCAGAGTGAGATGGAGAATATGCACAGTGTGAGATGAAACTCAGGGAAGAGTAACTGATGATAAAGAAAACTTGAAGATGAGAAGAATGACAAAAGAAGTTGATGCAGAGTAGACCTGCTGAACAGATAGAGGAAGAAATGAATTGTAGAACAGTTAGAATATGACCAGATTTACAGAACAAAGAAAGATTGGTAAGAATTGATTTATCTATGTAGTTGAATGTTTATTTGTTCATTTATTTTCTAGGGAGGTTGGGAGGTTCTCGGGAGGACTGTTGTCCTCAGAGGTTCAAGTGAGA
>JASDQU010186124.1:0-10505 GCA_032191745.1 Picea mariana | reverse complement strand
TTTGTAGTCGACCTCGCAGGGAAGTGTGTAGAGGGACTACAAATGAACTGAGTGAAGTACCTGGTGAATCAACTAGATATTGACTGCAGAGAAGCCTAGGATCAGGGGCATGGATTTCATTTTATCTGGCTCTTCATACTTATAGCTTTCATTGCATGGGAGCTACTGGAAGGTGTAACCTTCCATGACATTGACCCCTTTGAACCACTGGCTGTGAAGTTCAGTACACTGTGGTACTCAAATGACATGAACAAGCAGTGGAAATCCAATGCTGTATTTCATACCTACTACACCCAGTTGAATCTTGTCGTCCAGTCCGAGCCTCGCATGACCCCGAATACTTTACACAGGTTTTGACCTTTGATAAAGTTTAGTGCAGATTGTCATTTTATATATATTACAACATGCAATGATGAGAACAAGGAACAACTTCAGTCTTATTATAAGCTGACAGAAGAAGACCTGGAGGAAATCACCAAGGAATGGTCGACGAACCTCCTTATTCCAGCAGACCCCACAGAAGTGTCCAACATCGACAGCCCAAAAGTTGTGCAGAATACACCTGGGCCCAGTAAAACAAAGAAAACAAAGCAGACAAAGAAGGATGAGAAAATCCAAGATGTAGACAACATATCTGTAAGAACCACATCCATTACACCAGAGCAAGGAGGTAATGGAAAATACTTAGAGGAAGTTGAACAGAGGCCAGGAGATGAAGTAGAGATCATAAAGAAAAGGAAGGGTTCACCTCCAGAACCTTCCTCCCAGAAGAAATCAAAAGCACCCGTGACTAAGCTGAAGACCATGCTCACTCCAGATGACTTCATTTTTCTCATCGCAACTATGAACGAAGCCATAGAAGAGATAACATAAACGCAGGAAGCTAAGAAAGAGACAATGTACAACAGAATCGAGATCGATCTCCAAGGATTACAACAATCTCTCCAGTCTATCCACGCAGTCTCCTCTGCACCCCTGCCAGAAGGAATAACATAAGACGAAAATGAACTAGTTCAACTCCGCAAGATTGCTGACAGAGTCGAAGTACACCTTCGGAAGGCACAAGAAGAAACAACGTAGGCTACCCAGGCCTTAAAGCAAGCACAGGAGGAAATCATCGAGCAACGTCGAGATGCGCAATAAGAGAAGGACACTCTCCAAGTGAAATTTGAAGAAGACAGAGTGAAGATCCAAAAAGAGAAAGTGCAACTGCTCGCGAAGAAAATTGGGATTGAAGAAGCAGTCAACAGAGAATTTCACTCTGTGACTGTATTAGAACAGAAAGCAGAGGACCCAATAGAATGCCAAGTGATGTCGCTTGCTGAAGTTATTCAACAACTTCAACAAAGAGTTGTAGACTTAGAGCTTCAGACAATACCACAGACCCCATAAGAAGTGCGCGACCAACGAGAAATAACTGCTCGGAGCACCGTAGAAAGGATTAAAGCACTCACTGAGGAATGCAAATAGTTAAGTAGCAGAAGTAAGCAGATCTACGAGAAGCTAACTGAGAACCCAAAATTTCATAAATTGGAGTCACAGCTCCAAGAGGCGAAGTACGATCCCGAAAAGCTACAGGTGCAGCTGAAGGCCCTGTCACCCATAGAGAGAATGAAGAGGTTTCCAGAGCAACACACAACCCAACAACAGATTCACATGCTTTAGAGTAAAGTAATGGAAGTAATAAAAGGCATGCCAACTGTTCACTGAAGTTGAAAGCCAAGGAGTAGAACTTGAACAAGTTGTGAATACAACAGAACAACGCCTAGAAGGGCCGGTGAACGAGGCACTCATCCAGGAGTTCATCGAGAAAGAGGCAGTAGCAATGCGGCATGTCAAAGAAGATTGAGCCAAACTTGAGGAATTCGAAGCAGAATTGGTCAGACCTAAGTGACTCGAGATGAGTCATAGGTGAGTGTTGGGGGCCTGTTGGCCCTTGACCAAGTTTTGAGGAACACTTGGTCATATTTGACCATTTTTTGGACTTCGACAGCCTGTCAAAGATCAAGCGCCAGGTGAAGAAGAGATCACGGGATCTCGGTCCACTTTTGGGCCCCTTTTAGGGTTTTTGGTTAATGTAATGGGAAAGGGATGTCAGACTGTGAGATTACCCATGCTTAGGCCCACTTTTGTAATGTATAAATGGAAGGATAGGAAATGTAAGAAGTAGTAGATGTGATTGCTTAGTGCAATTGGTAGTGCATCTGTGTGATGTCGAATAAGTGCTCTGTGTGAACTGTGTAAGGCTTGCAAGGCTACATGCAAGTTACTGTGTGGTTGATATAGAAAGTTAAGTGATGTAATGCAAGGAAGAAGGATCTAGCGAGCTGCGCAGATCTTCTGTCCTATGCGAAGAAGGGTTTTGGAGGCTTTGTGCTTGTAATAGCTTGAAGACGATAATAAAGAAGAATATCTTGTGGACGTAACCCTAGGGGGGGTGTGAACCATGTAAATCTGTGTGTTATGCATCAATGTGTTTATATTTTCTTATGCTATGTGCTTTGATACATCCACTTATGCTTTGTGCTTCTTAGATATATATGACTGTTAGATATGATGTGTATGAGGATGTTTAGTGATGATCTACTGGATATGATTTGGGTTACTATGGTTAAGTGCTAAAACACTGTAAATCTGAGTATTCGCCATGAAGCTCTGTGTTGTCTGCAAAGTATAATAAGGGTTAAATACTGATGAATGATCTATGCTAAGTGCCTTGTAAAATATATAATAAGAGATCTGTGTCCCAGCTAAGGTTACAGACACCCGAGTCTTGCAACCACCCCTGTCTCTACCTCAGGTGAGACTTCATCTACTTTGAAGGTGTTGTCGAAAGGGCCGGTAGTTAGGGATTGTTGGTGCACTATTGAGCATTGAACCCTGGGTTTGCCCCTGTGCCAACATGGGTTAATCATCCCCCATATTTGTTCATATCCCCCAACATATGGCGTCACATTTTATTTATTAAAACTCAAAAATACATTTCATATATACATTGCTTGGCCATAGCCATACATTATATCTACATTAAGAATTAATTAAACTTGGGATTATAGTGCGGACATTACAACCTCTCTGCTAATTAATTCATACTTCCTCTTAAACTAGACCATTCAATAAAGTAGACTTTACATCATGGTATACCTATCGATTTAAAACTAGTGAAATAGGCATTGATTATTTTGATATATGTATATGTTGGTAGCAGGATGAAGTGGAAATAAGGATGATCATGGGGAAATAAAGCATGCAGAGAGTGAAGAAAAATATGGAAGGAAACACAACATGCACACATGCAAGAAAGTTTGCACAAGGAAAGAGACAACTAGAAGGAAAAACAACACGCACATGAGAGGAAGACCTAACATCAGTAGGGTTAGGTTTTTGGTAATGTATTGTAATGGCTGAAGAGCCAAAGATGTATAAATACAAATACTGAGGTATTATAGAGGGTTTTGTTCATGAATTTTGTATTTGTTCCGATTTAGTTAGTATTTGGGTTTACATTTTTCTATATGAACTATTTTGTAAGCTGTTGAGCTAGAGGAGAGGAGAGAAGGTAGATCTTGATGATTAGATTGCAGGATGAGGATCCTGGTGCGATCTTGTTTGCCTCATATAGATATTTCCCACCTGAGGTGAGTTGTAAGAGCATGATGCTGTAGATGCAGAACTACCATAATAAAAGAGCCAAGAGACAAATCTTTGTGGACGTAGCCTAGGATGGGGTGAACCATGGTAATATCTATGTAATGTGGTGAATGCATGCATATATTTATCCTCTTTCCAATAGTTATTTGTTGCTCTTAATGAATGAATGAGTTATTATATTTCCTATGAAATATGGTTGCGCTATTAAGGGAATAAGCTACTAAAGTTACTGCATAGTCGTGAATAAGAGTATGTTTCATTTACTAATTATAATAATGGTTCAGTGGTCGAGTTCTCATTTCTCATACTCAATCTTAGGTTGTAAACACATGAGTCTTGCAACCACCCATTAAAGTTATCTCAGGTGAGACCGCACAGTGCATTCTGTGTGTTGCGTTGCCTTTTGGTTCACCAAGAGGGCCAATAGTTTTAGAGGCTTTGTTGGAAACCTGAAAGACATGAACCCTGGGTCAATACAAACTCAGAAATTATAGAATAAGACTTAACCAAAAAATGGTTTCGTTGTTGTAGGTAGGAACAAGAGAGGATTGAGTAGAGGAGATAAGTCGAGAATCTATCGGAAACAGATTAAGAGAGGGTTAGGGAAGAGACCAATGAGCCATTAGAAGGGAATTTTGAGACCGTGGAATCCCACAAAAGTAGAGATCGAAAGTTGGTTGAGAAAAAAAGAGCTAGAGTTTGCACAGAAAGACAATAGAAACCCTAGAATAACACCTCGCAAATATCTTGATAAGTACGTGTTTACTGATTTGCACAAAGTCTTTTTCTGTGATTTTCCGCATATACTTCAAGAGTGGATACTACACGACGAATTGGATTCGACAGTTAGATTGGACCCCAATACAGATTGAGTAGTTATCTTAGGTGAACAACAAATTCACCCGCACAGTAGACTTCTGTCTTGACAGTATTGTGGCAGGCTTCATAACAGAGTTTGTAGTCGACACAACGAAGTCATACAACACAACAGAGCAATAACTTCTATGCGGACCTCGAGGAAGGTACATTTGATCATTGTATACTTCTAATAAGATATTGTTATATAACAAAGGTGTAATGACAATGGAATCATACAACTAAACTTCCCTACATGAATGGGGGAAGGGGGGAAGCATTGACAAAGAAAGGAGAAATGGATGGAGGTAAGGATAAAGGCAAGAAGGAGGAGGAACCCTTGGACCTGATCATGATGGACGATGACCAGATCAAGTGGATCTTGGTGTCAACGGGAAATATGTGTAGTGGAGTACTCTACCAATACAAGGTGAATATCAAGAAGAGAGCCATAGCTGCAAGGAAAGGCTTGGCGAGTGATGAGGAAGAGGTAGAGGATATTCGGGTTGTGGAGCAGATTGAGGAAATCCTGCACATAACATATGAGAGGAAGATGAGAGGTCCAAGAGCGGGGGGAGAAGGCAACCATCCTATCCATATTAATGTTAGTGTGGAACCCATAAAACCATGTGTGAATAATACACCAAAGACAACACCACCATTTAGACAACCGAAGTTTGGAGGAATTCCAACAACGTGAAGTACATCTACACAAGGAGAAACAACTGGAGGAGCCAGTTCAGGTAGCACTAGTCAGGTATCTACACCGCGAGGAGGTAGTAGTTCATCATTCAAAATGGTCGGACATGATCCCACCATCAGGTTACCATAATTCTGGAGAGAAGCAGTAGAAGACCCTGAGAAACATTTTTTCATTTGTGCAAAGATCTGGGAAGCAAAACAGATCACTGATGAAGATACTAAACTTGTGCAGCTAGCTATTACACTAAGAGACTGCACACTAGAATGGTAAATGAGTCTAGACACAAAAATTTCCCCTGGGATGACAAGGACACTAGAAGACATTAAGAATTTACTGATAAATGAGTTCCAGAAGCCAAGCTCTGAGGATCAGTACATGAACGAGATGATCGAAATCAAACAGAAACCAAGAGAGTCTGTATGGGAGATTGATCAAAGATTCAAGTGACTGAAAGGAAAGATAAAATATCTCATGAATGATATGCAACATCGGCACCTGTTTTTCAACTCATTACTCCCACATTTGAAATACCCTTTATGACAACATAAATTTCAGATGCAGGCAGAGGCTCTGCAGGCAGCCCTGCAACTGGAAGAAAACTAGTACCAATAGATAGACCCAACTATCAAATAACTGAAGGAGGATTTGAAGAATCTTACGTTTCAGCTGAACCAAAATAAGAACAAGGACAAACGAAAATCCATTTGGTGTACCACATGTAGGATGAAAGGAAACCACAAGAACGAATGTCCAACGTTTGCACAGTATATGGCAGTAGGAATGCCAAATCCATTACCACCAGGAGGACTATGGTGCAAAATCTGCAAGAAACCGAGTCACGACCCTTATCACTACACGATGATGCAAAAATACCAAATAGTCCCAAAGAGATCATATTGCACCTTTTGCAAGTCAGTGGACCACGATGACAAATATTGTAGAACTATGGAGTTGATGTGAGAAAGGACATCAGACGTGTTAGCACTCAGTAAATCTGTCCGGTTGAGGTAACTGTTTCAACCATCTTTAGAGATGAGGCAATAGCCTACTCAACTCAGAGAGGGCTCTCTCGTGTCACTTGATATATCTATGGAAATTAGTGGCTAGATTTGGTTTGTTTTGGGGGTTTTATCAAATAATTGAAGAAATGAAGATGGCATTTGGGCTATGGAGTCAGGAATGAAAAATGCATTGTCAAAACATGAAACTATCAAGAGGGAAAGGATAAATGAGGTGATGAGTCTAAGTTTATATATGAAATTTGCAAGGCATCAGAGGAAAAAGAAACATATAACTACATTAGAGCATATTTAAAATGAATTCTGAATTGGTTAAGAAGAAATAAACATAGTCTAAATTGCTAAGCCAAGAGCATCGCAATGATGAATTATGTGTTTTTGTTTCTCCAATTTAGACAGAAGGAAGTGTAAATGAAATATAATCTTATAGGAAACACATACTATGAAAGAAAACAAGACTCATATCACCATCAGTTAGAATCGTTTCATAAATAGTCCAAAATCCGCTTATGCATTTATATATTCATTCTAGCTCCAAAATTTACAAAAGTCTTCCCGCATAGAGGGCATGCTCCTCTTTTCTCCATGCTTTTCATATCCTCAAGATAATACATATAAAGGGGAATTACTTGTGGAATTCAAAACATTTAGACTTCCCCATAATTCTAAAAACAGAGATAAGTTAGTCCCCAAGGTGTAGGACAGTCGGTGACAGAGTGTGTTGTTAATCCACTCCGTGTTGTTAAAGTCACCGGTTCAAAACCTGCGGGGACAAAAAATCCAACCATGTTAAGGGTTGGTGTGGCTTAGGCCGGGTGTGATCCCTGGGTGATTTTGACAGCTTAGATGCCCCTGAGTCGCGTTTTCTCAAGCCACAGGTTAATCGCGTAGCCAACAGGTCCCGCACAAATTAACAAAAAAACAAAAAAAAACAAAGATAAGTTACAAAAAGGAGTGATTTATAACAACAATTATCTTATTTTAAAGGGATCGTTAGGAACAGTTCTGTCATATCTGGGGCCCCTTTCTTCGACCGCCATCTATCCAAAACTTGTTGGAATGTACTTAATCCCACCTGAGAATTCATTTCATCTTGGTGATATCCTCTTTCAGAGTACTCAACCAAGCGAGTTGATTTTCTTCGACGGTCTCCATTGCCTCAGCTCTGATTTCTACTCTCTATCGTTTGCTGTGTATCTTCTTCGATGTCTGCTTGTAGATTTATTCTGCATGTTCATTTCTGACTAGGTCCCTCATAATAGGGTTTAATCTGACCACCGAATCTGATTCAGTTGCGGGCTCTGTATGAAATTTGGTTGCTAATATCTGCGCAATCCACCTTTCTTTCTCACTTATTGGTAAGCTTGACACATTAGTTGAGAACCCCATTGTACTAGACACTGTTCGATTGATGTTATCCATATCTTTCAACCTTGCAGAGGCCACAATTTTGTCTCCCTTAATTTTATAGAACTCAAGAAATCGATCTAGCTCGAGATTACTCCACTTATGCATGGGATGACGATTTATGGAAACAGAATAATTCCACCCATACTTGAATATCGATAGTTATCAAGTTCCAATCATTAATCACTGACAAGATTACTTGTAGGCACATTGATTTACCATGCTCGACCAATCCATTTCAAATGATTATCCTTTGAGTTCATTATCTGGTGGCGTTCCCCTGACATTGGATGGTCGTGAAGTGCCCGAATGAGTAGCGTGCAGTGATTTGACCAGCCATCGCCTTCCCCTACATGAATCGTTGATTTGATGTATTAGAAAACGTGACATCGGGGATTTTACGAAAATGGTTTTAGGCAGACCACCTTTCTCCCCGATTTACCTATGAGGGCGCCACGCACCCATGACTGACACCATGGTGGTTTTACCTGGCCCACCCTTGATCAGTTAAGTCTCGCGTTATTTCGTCTCCTGATATGGGTCCCAACCGTTGATCTAGGCTGCCCCAAGATCAACGGTCCTTCCCTCCTTCGTGCTCCCACTATATTTCTCCATATCGCCACCATATATGACCTAAACCTTCAAATAACGCCATGTCTCTACACTGATTTAGTCACCTACTAAATTTAAACTCAGATTTGAAGCATGATCATCATGGTGATAACATAGGCTCCAACTGGGGATGATATCCTCCCTATGAGGTAGAAAATAATTGTAGACCCGGTGCCTTCTTCATTGGGCTGCCTTCAAATGTGTGTGGGCATCCTATTTTTTCTTGAAGACTGAATTGCCAAATCTTAAAATCGTCTTTTTATTGGATGCTGCAAAATTACTGCTAGGATCTAACTGTACATACTACTGGAAAAAAATGCTTGATCAACAAGATTATTCACACACTCCTACCTACCCTAACTTCTGAAAAAGGACCGTCAATCAAGTGAAATCATAATCCCAATGTAGCCATGAAAACATTCTATCCACCGTTCGTTTCTTTTGTACTTTCTTGTTCAAAAACCCTTTTGTTGACGATTCATTCAAAATTTTATCTATAAGTCCAATTCTAATTTTTTTTGAAAAGCCTGGACTGTTCAATTCTCCCAATAGGATCACAAATGGATCTTCTAAGATATGCATAAAAAATCAGTACATTTCACTTCTTCCACTGTATTTCTGTTTTCAGGTGATTCAACTTGTTGACTTCTATCAAAAAGATGGAAATTTTTTTGAGAAGTTTGGTAGTAAAGATTTCTTGAGTCATAAAGTAACCATGGTTGGAGAAACTCGTCTGATGTAGAAGGACTCACCTTTGATACAGACATTTATTTGTTGCAGTCCTCTATTATTAGTGAATTTTGATTACAAACCTTTTCCATATAATGTGTCTTGGGATCATGAATCATATGGAAGGATGTTTCCTTTTCAGGAATCAAGATAGAAGAGTAAGATTCCTCCATAAGTGTTCCCTTGCTGCTTGGAGTCTCCATAGGTGAAGTTTCAAAATATCCATCCATGTCTAGGATTTTTAGAAATAGGATCACTACGTCATTTTTAGAACTCCTTGTTTTCTCTGAAGTCTCATGATTTTCTCCTAACCAATCGAAGGAAGAAAAACATAAGGGAAGAAATTTTTTATTCGTAAGTCCACTATTTTCTTCACTTTCCACTTCATGCTTGGATATTTTCTGATTTGAAACGCTACTTTGTTTCAATAGTTCGAATGAGGAAAAACACAATGGTAGGGTTCTGATACCTGATTCAAAACCTTCTTCATTTTCTCCAGTGTCATCATAGGTACAATTATCCATCTCTTTGGATTGTTGGACATGCTCACTTTCAGCTTTGTCTTTGACCAATGGCTGCACTTATGAATTGACAAGGTCTTATACAAAACAAGGAATAGTGTCCTTGAACGCCTGAGAAGAGTGCTCCAATATCTTGTCAATCTGTTTCATTGGTTTGGTGTGACTTTTCATCAGTGAAAATTCGCTTGCTTCAACAATGATTTGAGAATTCTCTTCCAAAAATTTGAATGCAGCAAAGCACAATGGTAGAGAAATTTCTTCGGTTGATCCAATACTCTGCCCTTTGTAACTGTGATATGTAGGTCGATTTATCTCACTGTACTGTTGAAAAAGAAAGTCTTGATCATCACAATCCTCCTCATATTTGTCATATACAGGAAAATCAATTGTCTATGTGATGTCATCTAATAAGAACAAAATGGGAACATCAACCTATTCTTCAACAAAATGATTTGTAAACTCATCCTCTTGACCGTCTATAAACAAATACATAAAACGACCATCCTTTTTCTTATCATGAGATGGATCAACACCCCCTCTTTCAACAGGTGGAATATAATTTTTTTCAGAATCATTGGTGTTGGAAACTGCAAGAGGACCTATGGTATTTTCAAATCTATGCTCAGGATCCCAATCAACCTCTTTCCTCTCATATTCACTTTCATATTCTTGGGCATTTGGTCCTTCATTTTGAATTTGTTCACATGCTTGGATGTTGTGTTGAATGTCCTGATCGTCATAAAACATTTGTTGTAAAGAATTGGATCTTCTTTCCATAAGAAGGAGAGATGAATATGGATGGAGAGTAGTTGCATAATGGAGCACAACAACAACTTCAGTGGGTCGAATTTATTTGGGTAAATTTTGATAGATACTGGAAAAACTTCTGTTGAATACAAAAATAGTTTCATTGTCCTTCTTTTCCAAAGCATAGAACTCTCTAAGTTGTAGGTCCAAAGACTTCTTATTTCCCCAAAACTTTAAAAATACATCTTTCAATTCCTCCCA
>JASDQU010186121.1:0-20728 GCA_032191745.1 Picea mariana | reverse complement strand
AACACAGAGTATTCATATGAATTATTGCCATAATTAAACAATCGATTGCACTTCATACTAATTCATATACACAGCGGAAAACATGATAATATATACAACACAGTCATGCCCAATATGACAAGAACATAGATAAACACTTATCTTGTAACAATAGTGAAATCCACCAACCAAGTGCAGGCCTTCCACGAACCTCCCAGCCTTAGACCACACTGTTCATCAGCTCAACAGTGGATCACCCCCGAGCTGGGACCGAGCTCCACCCCAAGGCAAGGAATCCTAACTAGGTTGAAGTTACAGGGAAACCCACACTTAGAATCTGGAAGGATTCTTCCCAGGATGCCATCTTACGCCCACTACTCCCAGACTCTCATTCCCCACATGCCTGTTCCGCCTGGGAGTATACACCTTCACAAGCACAGTCCATCGGTGCTAACCTCCCTCTCTNCTGAAGCTGGTGCTGGACACTCTCTGGAAGAAACCTCTTCCAACAACATCCACCTCCCTCCCCTCGAGAGAGATCACACACAGGCTCAATTACCACCTGCACTGGACAACAATTCACGTGCAATCCATCTCTTCCTGACCATACAATCAACCAGGAATACAGAATCGGACCTCTCGAAACAAGCTCAACAATGGCAACCCGGACTCACGGTGTTGATTTCCATAATTGCTTCAGAAACAATTTCTGTAGGGAACTACCCCCCCCCAACTTCCCCCTCTGGCAGAATGGTTGTTTTTCTTCCCCCCTACCCAGGATAGACTCACCCTCTAGTGTCGGGAATACGTGATAGACAATCCACACAAGGGTCAACGCAGGTTCAGACGGTTCAGAAGATGTACGAGGGTGTTTCTGCAAGGGTCAGATCCATTCCTCCTAGCAGTCCATGAGTCGTAATGGGGAAGAGAACCCCCAACATGGTTCATCGCGGATTTTATTGCATGGTCAGGGTTGACTCTTGTCACCCATGTGACTGCATGCGTTCCGGTAACGTGCGTGCTTCCCACCATTTGGAAATCACATGTCCTTTCAAAAGGACTTAGGTTAAAACATATAATGCAGTTCTCTTTTGGAATAATATTAAAATATTATTTCCAAGGCTTAAGCCCCCTAGGCTCAACACTTAGCCCCTTTCCCACCTTCCAGCCCCTAATTCCTTACAAATTCTGTGGACGCTCGGTCCCCCTTCACTCATTCATCGTGGTCGGTCTGCACCTGGCGGTGTTTATATTTTATTAATCATTCTGCATATATATATACAAATACATCAGCAGGCTCCTGGCCTTCAACACTTAGGCTCCCTGGCCTAACAACACATAAGCCTACCAATTATACAAAACTTGGCTCACCAGCCTATAAAACATAATTACAATTCCTTTCAAAACATGGTTTACAATGGGGTTCGGCCTCGGGGACACTACAATAATGCATACCCAACATTCTCCCACTTGTTGCTTTCTTTGCATCTAGGGGTCCACGGGATTATATAGTCAACAATCTAGGGCAGCAATACCCATTGCTACTCTACACCAGGAGAACTTTTATGCACTCACAAACTTTGTTAATGAATCTGCAACATTCTTCAAAGTGTCAACCTTTTCCAACAACACCTTCTTTTCTTCAACCATGTCTCTCAGAAAGTGATACTGAACATCAATATGCTTTGTCTTCGAATGATAAGCTGGGTTCTTTGCCAGGAATATTGCACTTTGACTATCACAATCTAATCTCACTTCTTGTTGTACCAACCCAATACCTAAACACAATCTTTGTAACCATATTGTTTCCTTGCTTGCATGAGTGGCTACCATGTATTCAGCTTCTGTAGTTGAGAGTGCCACTACAGCCTGTCTTTTTATCATCCAACTGATTTCTCCTTGAAATAGGTTAAACACATACCCACTTGTATATCTTCTGTGATACAGATCTCTAGCCCAATCTGCATCAACAAAGCCATGTATGTCCACCACTCAATCCAATCTCAGTCTTCCTTGGTAGCACAATCCATAATTGGTAGTGCCACACAAATACCTAAAGACCCTCTTTATTGTTGTCTAATACTCCTTCCCTGGTTTTGAGATATACCTGCTCAAAACTCCCACTACATGTGCAATGTCCTATCTAGTACAGACCATTAGATACATCAAACTGCCAACTGCACTGGCATACAGAACATGGGACATGTCCTCTTCTTCTTCCTATGTCTTGGGACATTGATCTGCAGATAACTTTTCACCTATAGGAATAGGAACCTTGACCGGTTTATTTCCATGCATATTAAACCTCTACAATATCATCTCAACATATTTTCTCTGATTCAACCAGAGTTTCTTGTTTGCACGATCTCTTTTAATCTTAATTCCTAGAATGAAGTTAGCAGGACCGAGATTCTTCATGTCAAGTTTGGAGGATAGATGCAATTTCACCTCCTTGATAGCATCCATGTTATTTCCTAACAACAACATGTCATCAACATACAACACTAAATAAATGAAGTGATTACCAACCTGCCTGGAATATACACAGTGATCATCCCTGCTTCTCACAAATCCCAGTCCAAGGATGTATGTGTCAAACTTTCGGTACCACATCCTAGGTAATTTATTTAGACCATATAATGACTTCTTTAGCTTACAGACAAACTCTTTCTTTCCCTTCACTACAAAGCCTTCTAGCTGCTTCATGTAGATTTCTTCTTCCAGATCCCCATGTAGGAATGTTGTCTTCACATCCATCTGTTCCACTTCAAGATCAAAAGTAGCAGCAATAGATAAAATAAATCTAATAGAATTTATCTTAGCAACAGGAGAAAAAATCTCACCAAAGTCAATTCCCTCTACCTAGGAATAACCTTTTTCTACTAACCGAGCTTTGTATTTCTCCACTTTTCCTTCTACATTAAACTTGTTCTTAAACAACCATTTGCTACCAACAGATTTTCTTCCAGCTGGCAACTCAACTATATCCCATACCTCATTCTTATCCAAGGCATCCATTTTTTCAACCATGGCCTTCTTCCATAGTTTACTATCCTGCTTCCCTAACAGTTTTGGGATCATCATCAATAATAGATAAAGAAAAATTGGAATGAAAATCAGGTGGACTATACCTTTCTGGTTGCCTTCTTTCTCTCATTGATCTCCTCAATACTGGAGTATGAGGTTCTTCTTCTTTTGTTTCATCTTCTTCAGATGATTCAGATTTTGCATCATCTAACTCAAGCTCTATTTTCTCGGGTTCTTCTTTCCTTAGTAGGAATTCTTGTTTGGAAACATCTTTTACCTCTCTAAAAACAACATCCCAACTGCAAACAGTCTTCTTAGTTTCTAGGCTCCAAAGCTTATAACCTTTCACACCATCATTATAAACAATAAAGATACACTTTTCAACTTTATTATCCATCTTACTCTTATTTTCCTTTGGAACATGTACATAAGCATCACAACCAAACATTCTAAGATGTTCAAGAGAGGGTTTCTTTCCAGTCCATACCTCATGTGGAGTATTATCATCCAACGTTGATGAGGGTAATCGATTGACTAGGTAACATGTTGTACCCACTGCCTCTACCTAGAATTCATGTCCTAACTTGGCACCGCTGAGCATGCCCCTTGATTTTTCCATCAATGTCATGTTCATCCTTTCTACAACTCCATTCTATTGAGGATTGTATGGAGTAGTCTTCTGCCTTACTATACCACACTTCTTACAAAATTCTTCGAATTCATTTCCACAAAATTCTCCACCATTATCTATTCTCAATACCTTTATTTTCTTCTCTATCTAATTTTCTACCAGAGCCTTAAACTCTTTAAATTTATCATATACCTCAGGTTTCTTTCTAAGAAAATAAATCCATGTGTTCCTTGAGAAATCATCTATGAATGAAACATAATACATAGACTTACCTAGTGATGGAACATGCATAGGTCCAAACAAATCACTGTGTATCAACTCTAAGATCTCCTTTGCTCTTGTAGCACTAGATGGGAATCTTACTCAATTCTGTTTACCATATATGCAATGTTCACATAAATTAAAATCCAGAGTGCAATTATACATACCTTCAACCATACATTTACCGTGTAGTGCTCGAAGGCCCTTTTCTCCAATATGCCCCAGTCTTTGATGCCACAACATGGTCTTCTTTATTTTTCTACTCATGGACAACATAACTGTTACACTCATTAGTATAAGTTCTTCCTAACAACTTGTACAGAGTTCCACACCGAACTCTCCTCATCAACACCATTGCTCCTTGTACCATCTTGCAAGTGCACTTTCCAAATACAATATCCACTCCCACATCATCCAACTTGCTTACATATATTAGGCTCTTGGATAGTTTTGGAATATAAAGAACCCTAGGGAGAGTTCTAATCCTTCCATATTTTAGCAGCAACTTAACCCTTCCACGTCCCATGATTTTGGTTGTCGAGTCATCTCCTAGGAATACATCACGACCATCGTATTTTTCATATTTGAAGAACCACTCCATGTGAGGAGGCATATGGTATGACACACCTGAGTCGGTCAACCATACATCACGGTCTGCATGTGTACCTGCAGATTCCAGGTAAACATCACCTCCTTCTTCAGTGGAGGTTTTCGCCTCTATGAAAGAGGTACTATTAGATCCCTTTGGTTTATCAACCTTCTTAGACTTGCAATCTTTCTTATAGTGCCCTGTTTTACCACACTTCCAGCATTTCCTCAAAGATTTTCTTGGAGACTTAGATTTACCTATAGATTTAGATCTCCCCACTGAATACTTACCAGGATTCCTGTCTTGGGTATGACCTCTTACAGATAAAGCATCTATGTTATGACCATCCATGTTTTTCTTCCCCATCTCTTTAGATAGCAAGGATGCAACTACATCCTCATACTTCAATGTAGATTGAGTGGTACTACCAATTGATCCAACCAGATTATCCCAAGAGTCTGGCAAAGAACATAACAAAGTAATACACTTATCTTCTTTTGTAATCATAATATTAACAGAGACAAGTTGAATTACCAGAGTATTAAAGGGATTTAGATGTTCTGTCACAGAATATCCATCTTCCATCCTAAGATGATACAACTTCTTTTGAAGAAACAACTTGTTTACTAGGGACTTTGATTGATACAAATTCCCTAACTTATCCCATAGTTCCTTGCTTGTATATTCTCCTGAGACATTCAACAACACCAAATTTTCCAGGCAGAGTTGAATAGAACTCCTTGCTCTTCTGTCCAAATTCTCTCAATCTTCCTTCGACATACCAATATGTGGTGTACTAGTAGTTTGTGTACTAGTAGGTTGTGTACCAGTCAACTGTGTGCCAGTAGGATGTGTACCAGTAGGCTGTGTACTAGGATCCATAGCGATCCATTGTTCTTTGTCTACAAGAAGGTCCTCCATCTTGAGCTTCCATAACTCAAAGTTTTTATTGTTGAACTTCTCTATCTAGATTCTAGAGGAGCTCGTCATTCATCTTTCTACACTTGAATCTCCACTGCAAAAGCTCCCACTAAACCCAGGTTTATCACAGACCCAAGATAAACTTGATCTATCAAGACCAAGCCAAACCCTCAATTACAAAGGCATCCCTCTGAAGCCAAAAATGAGCTCTGATACCACATGTAATTTTTAAACCCATGAAGTAAAGCAATGCATATAGATTCTTAAGCAAAACAAAAATTAATCAATGGATCATACACATAGTACACAGATATTTATATCGAAAAACCTTAACCGGGAGAAAACCTTTCAACGCTTCATTGTGTTGTTTCACCATTCACCATACAATATATATACAATGTTTTTAGTTATTCCGTAGATACCAAAACCCTAATCCCTTAATCCGGGATTAATTTAGAAAACTGCTAAAAATAGAAAAATCGGCTAAAATAGAAAAAACGCCCCCCCAAAAAAATCGGGGTGCTGCCCCGAACTTTGCACGTAACCAGGGGGGGGCATACCTGGCCCCCCCTAGGACCCCCCTAAGAAGCACCCGACGCACACAACACAAAGAGCACTACTAGAGGGATCGTTAGATGCAGTTGTCAAATCTGACGCGCCCACACACACACATGCAAAGAATATAACACATACCCAACACTCTTTCCCAACAAAACAGACCCATTCCCCTTTTGTGCATGTGATCGAGAAACCATCGACTATCCTCTGCTTTCTCTTCTTGGCTCAAGAAAAAACCAACAAACACCTATGCAGCGTCACAATTTAAAGTATTGTCTCTTATTTGCATTCTTCACTTTGTGTGAAATGATCAGTAAACACAAACCAACAACTAGACTTCTCTTTGGATCTGCCTCTTCACAACTTCTCTCTCCTCGGGCTCAACTCAAACATGAAGGGCAGGTCGTGTTTCAACTCTTCCTCCTCCTCTTCCTTCCATGAACCAAACACTAAATTTAGATATGATACAACTTGTTGGGATTTAGAGTCTGAAATGATAATTTAATGCAATAAATATGACAATAGAGACAAAACAATCGCTAAGATAATACACAAGATTTATGTGGTAAAACCCTAACAATGTGTCAAGGAAACATCCACGGTGAAAGGTATCGGTATCTCTATTATTCAAGATAGGCTTACAATCAGACTTACCTACCAGCCCCCAAAAATACATCTCTCGAGGTTTATAGATATATATCTATCTTCAAACTGTTACATAGTTACATAGTTACGAGAACCACCACCAATTATACAAACTTCCATCGGTTCTAAACCAACACCACTAAATATCTACATAAGTAGATTTTGGATTTACATTTTCTTTTAATTGATTGTTATCACATTTTAACATTATTGTAATATGTAATTGTTGGTAGATTGTTACAAGATTGTCAACAAATTTTGATTAGAATGCTAACAACATAAATTAGGATCAGTCAGAGTTAGCCTCAGATGATTAGTCATAATTAGTCTTAGATGATTTGTAGAAATTTCATGATTTCTAGAAATCTAAAGGGTATCTATATGTATGTATTACTTGTTCAATAAACAATGAGAAGGAATGAGAAAAAAGAATCTGAAGCATTGAGTTCTGTGATGTTTTGCTTCAATATTCATATTGTTTGTTGTGTTTCATGACTTTAATTGTCTCCTCATAATTCTACATTTGGTATCAGAGAAGGTTAGAGTAAAGGGAGAGATTAAATTTGTTTGTGAAGCTTATGTGGATTGAAGCTATTAGCAGGAGTGGTGGAAAGTTTAAAGAAATGGCCACTAACATTGATGGTCTTAATATTTCCTAGCCTCAAATACCAATCTTTAAAGGTGAGAATTATGGTTTTTGGAGCATTAAAATGAAAACCTTGTTTCTTTCATGGGAATTGTGGGATTTGGTTGAAAATGGTTATACAAAACTAGTGGATGCTCAAACAATTGTTGGTTTGACCCAAGTCCAAAGAGATCAATTAAGGTAAAATTGAAAAAAAAAGGACTCAAAAGATGTCTTTTTCATCCAACGATCAGTGCATGATTCCATTTTTCCAAAACTTGTTGCAACAAAAAATCAAAGGAGGCATGTGATGTGCTACAACAAGCATATCAAGGGACATATAAGGTAAAAGTTGTTAAATTGAAATCTCTTAGAAGAGAATTTGAAACCCTTTCAATGCATAATTTAGAATCTATGCAAGATGTGTTCACTAGAGTTATGTGAATAGTGAATCAAATTAGATCTTATGGAGAAGATTTAAGAGATCAAAAAAATGTTGAAATTTTTTTAAGAATTATTCCTACAAAATTTGATGCTATTGTTGTTTCTGTTGAAGAGTCTAAATATTTAACTCGGTTGTCTATGAATGAGCTTATGGGATCTCTTCAATCTCATGAGAAAAGGATAAATAGATCAGTTGAAAAATCTTTTAAGCAAGATTTTCAAGCAAAAACTAATATTTCCAAAGATAAAAGTCATGAAGTTGAGAATTTATCCCATGAGAAAATTATGAGCACTCATGGACGAGGAAGAGGACAAGAAAATAAAGGAGGTAGAGCTTGAGGAAGAGCTTTTTATGCAAATAACAAAGGAAGAGATAATTACACTAATGATGGAGGTAAAGAATTTGGAAAATCACGAGTGGAAAGTTTTTATTGTAAAATATTTGGCCATTATGAACATAATTATTGGAAACAGAAAAAGAAACAAGTTACGCGATCATTTTTCTGAGGAAAAAGGAGACGTGGGCACTTTGTTTTTGGATTGTGATTCAGCGAAAAAGGTTTCCAAGGAAGTATGGCTTTTGGACGATGGTTGCAAAAACCACATGACCGGAAACAAAGATTGCTTTTTTAAGATAGATTAATCTACAAAATCTGAAGTACTCTTTGGAAATGACAAGCGAGTGGAAGTTAAAGGTAAAGGAACAATCACAGTAAAAACAAAACAAGTCCCAGTAAAACATATTAATGATGTCTTATGTGTTCATGGCTTAACACATAATTTGTTGAGTGTAGGGAAAATTCTTGAAAAGCGATATCATGTTCTTTTTAAGAATAGAGAGAATGCATCATATATGATAAAGAAAATCATAATCTATTATAGCCAATGTCAAATAGAATATTTTCTTTCAATTTTTCTTATGAATTAAATAGAGCATTAAAAGTTAGCTATGATGATGATTCTTGGCTATGGAACATGAGGTATGGGCATATTAATATAAGAGGATTAAATTTACTACATAATAAGCAAATGGTCAAATAATTGCTTCTTATTGATTGTTTTGATCAAGTTTGTGAAGGATGCATTCTCAGCAAGCAACATAGAAACTCATTTCCAACAGGAAAATCTTGGAGAGCAACAAAACCATTGGATCTAGTACATGCAGATATATGTGGTCCCATGTAAACCTTGTCACTCAACAACAAAACATATTTTATTGTTTTTGAGAATGATTTTAGTATAAGAACACAAGTGTATTTCATTAAAGAAAAAACTAATGCCCTTGTTATTTTTCAACAATTTAAATTATTGTTGAGAAGCAAAGTGGTTATGTTTTAAATACATTACACACAGATACAGGAGGATAATTTACTTCTAATGAGTGCAATTGACAATAGTTTATAGTCCCTAGCAGAATGGTGTGGTCGGATGCAAGAATCTGACAATTGTTGAGATGGCTAGGAGCATGTTGAAAGGTAAAAGTTTTCCTATCATTTTTTGGTCTAAAGTTGTAACTACATATATTTAGTTTCTTAATAGACGGCCAACCAGAAGTGTGCAAAATATGACTCTGTATCATGCATGGAGTGAAAGAAAACTAGGGGTTTCCCATTTGAAAGACTTTGGTTGTATTGATTATGCTCACATTCCTGCTATAAAAAGGAAAAAACTAGATGATAAAAGTGTCAAATGTATTTTTATTGGCTATTGTGAGGAGACAAAGGCTTATGCATCATATAATCCACAAACTAAAAAATTGTTGGTGAGTTGTTATGTATTTTTTCATGAAAAAGAAGAATGGAAGTGGAATCAAGGAGTGCAACAAGAAAATCCAAGAATTATTATATAAGAAGATGAATCTTCTATTTCTACAAATCCAACCAGTGGTCCAAGTACTACTCAGACTACATCCACTTCATCTTTTTCAACTTCAAGCCATGTTTCAAGTCCAACTCCTCCTCCAAGAAAGGTTAAATCCTTAAATGAAATTTATGGATATTATAACTTTGCTTTAATGTTTTAAATTGAAGCAGATCCAAGATTCTTTGAAGATGCAGTAAAAAGCAATGGATGAAAAGATTGTAGCCATTAAAAGGAATGAAACATGGGAGCTTGTGGATCCTCCTACTGAAAAATAAGTCATTGGGGTAAAATGGGTGTACAAAACAAAGTATGCAATTAATGGGTCCATACAAAAGTGCAAAGCAAGGTTAATGACAAAGGGGTTTTCTCAACTGCCAGGTATAGACTTACAATGAAACATATGCCCCCATTGCAAGACTGAACACAATAAGAACTATTTTAACATTAGAAGCACAATATAATTGGTTGGTTTATCAGTTTGATGTGAAATCAACCTTTCTAAATGGTGTTTTGAAAGAAGATGCCTATGTTCAACAACCCCAAGGATATGGAGTCATAAAAAATGAACATAAAGTTTAAAAAATTAAAAAATCTCTTTATAGGATTAAAAAAACTCTAAGGGCATGGTATATCATGATAGATGATTATTTTCTAAAAAGGGGATTTAACAGAAGTGAAAGTGAACCCACATTATATATCAAGTCAAATGGTATAAATGATGTACTTGTTGTTTTCTTATATATAGATGAATTGATATATATATCCTCAAGTATTTTGATAGTGGAAGAGTTCAGACATGCTATGATGATTGAATTTGAAATGACTTGAACCATAATTCTATATGCAAAATTAACAACAAAATAGACTGGCACAACAATAAAATGCTACACAATACAAAATACGCAGAGAATGAAAGAGAAAAATGTTGGAATTGAGAAGTAAATGACCATCTATTGTCTTTTCAACAAGAAGACACCCTTTTTATCAGACTGGGCGATTTTTTTTTACAGCAACAATAAGTAACTTATTGCTTTATGTCTGAATGACAAGCGTTGTTTCACTTTTTATTTAGTTAACTGTCTGACATGAAAATTGAATGTTAATTATTTATTAGAAGTTTCCCTTCTCAACTAGACTGGCGAGGGAAGTTTACAATAAAAAAACTATGCAAAGGGAGATGGGTTCCCTCTTTGGTGGCCCAATTCGTCCCTGTTTAGATCCGGAAGCGTCCCCTCTTCTGCCAGCAAATGAGAAAATTTGCGGTTTATTCTCTCCAATTCTTTCTCGAACTATGTCGAGATCATATCTTAGTGGGCGTAGTTGATGATGTTTTCCTCTTAATCAATGCTTTTCCCGCAAGAGCCACATACGAGCTTCTAGGTGAAAGAACAATGGCATGTGAATTTTAAGAGGCCTCTATTGTGCACGCTCTAGTGTAGTTGGTAATGCGTTGACTAACTGAAGATGGCGTTGAGCGAAAGTATGGGTATAACATTGTGATGAGTGTTGTTCTTGTTGGTGATGTGCATACCCCACTCGATATTGATCAGCTAGCGCTTCATTATCTGCCTTGACATTTCCCTTAAATATAAGCTCTATGGAAGAACAATAGGTGTGTCCAATACACCTTGTCTGATTAACTAGTCCAACTAAGAAGGGTTGCCTCTGTGGATGATTTTTTTCTTCTATACTGCATTTGTAAAAATTATGTTCGGTTGAATCTTTCTCAATAATTTTTTTGGAAAAAGAGGAACTTCCAGGCAAAGTGTTATAATATGCTAGCACTTGTGTTGGAGTACATAACCTGTTGGTGGAGACTATTGGAACATAAAAAAAATTGGCATAAGAAATGTTGGAGATGAAAAAGGAAAATATGAAGGTGGAGTAGGGCCTGAATTCAGAAGTAGGTCAGGTTGGTGTGTTATCACATCAGTCTCTTGGGGAGCGAGGCGGTATGAAGGGGCATTGGGAAAAGACTCTTCCAAAATGATATCAATGGTGTGCTCAATAGAGTAACAAAGGGGTATTGTCGTGTGTTGGGGAAAGGCATTGGCAATTTCTGGGAGTTGGGGAGCCATGTCCTGAGGTGTTGGGATAGTCAGATGGTCTAGTTTAATGGGGTGAACCAAACATAAGGAAACATATTTGTTCAAACTTACTTGTTTAACGATGACTTGTCTGGTCATAGGTTGTGTGGATTGAGGGGTAGAGGAGGTGAGAACATAGATGCATCCCTCATGTTGTAGGTGGTATTTATGGAATTTAGCATGATAAACAACGTTTGAGGCCTGTTGGTAGGGGAGTTCAAGTAACATGTCAGCACAATCTAAAGGAGAAACATCACACACCACCGTATCTTGGAAAGGGCCAATAGCGAAGGTCACCGCACAACACCAGGAGAAAGTGAGGTGCATGCCTACCTTTTGTACCCATCCGAGCTGATATGGTTCATGGAGTAGAGTAGTTGGGAGTTGTAGGCATTGGACCAAGTCCTGGATGATGAGGTTCTTTTGGCTTTCATTGTCTAGGATAAGAGTAGCCAATTCATGCTTAATTTGACAATTGTGGGTAAACATGGGCACAGGAGATGTGTCATGTTCATTAGTGGTCATTAGAATTAGATATGGGTCAACTTATGTAGGATTTTTGAGAGAAACAACTTCAGGAGGGCCAGGGGAATTGGACTGAGCGACCTATGAAAAAAGAGCCTTGTTGGGGTGAAGGTTCTGAAGTTCCCGACAGTCGGCATAAGCATGCGAGTTGGTCTTATGCAAGGTACACTTGGGCATCGTTCGAGGTGTGGAGGTGGTGGTAGGGGTAACCTGAGAAGGGCCAATAGTAGAAGGGTCATATCTGGGTTGGGGTGAGTAGATTTGAGGAGTCACTTTACACTTGACGACCAAGGCCCGAAGAAAGGCCTTGTCCAAGGAATACTTAGCAATAAGGCAGAATTGAACTTGACAATCAATACCTCTTCCAAATCGGTGATGTGGAGCAGGATGCGTTGTTTGTAGAAGATGTCGTTGTATCCATGTACGAACTGATTGCCTAGTTTCCAGAACTACAACCATCTAGCGAGGAGGTTCTGGCAATATCCCAATGGGCAAAAGCGCTCTGTGAGAGCCTGACATAATCCATCCCATGTTGTAATGTGTGGTGTCTGTGTCTCGACCAGGTCACCTCTATCTATGACCTAGGAATAAGTCTCCAGCTGAGTGTCCCACCATGTCTACGCAATTCCCTCAAGTTCCAGACCAACAATATGAAGCTTCATGTATTTTCTCATCTCAAGACATGTACAAAAGTATGTGGAAGACTGTGAAGCCAAGAGTTGACATTTTCGCCATTCATTTGGCCCACAAAATTTGGTAATTGGAAGCATGTATCAAGTTGCATGGGTGTTGGAACTTTGCATTGTTGCAGACGAAGTAACTCTTGGAGAGCCATCATTAAATCCTGAATTGGAGCTATGGCAGTGGATGTGGAATCCTTTGTAGATGGCTCTCTTCGTTGCGGCATAGTTTTCATTCACCACGAATTCATATCTATCATTGGATGTTGGAGAATGGTGAAAGATAAACATGTTGGAAGCCCTGAGGAGGACGCACTGGAAGTCCTGAGAAGGACGTTTGTATTTGAGAAAAAAAAATCATTAAATGACCTCTCTTCTAAATTATGTGGCTGAGCATAAGTTGGCTTGGATCCTGGCTCTAATACCAATTGATCCACAATTCTATATGCAAAATTTAAAATGAAACAACAAAATAGATTGCCACAACAATAAAACGTTGCACAATACAAAATATGCAGAGAATGAAAGAGAACAATATTGGAATTGAGAAATAAATGACCATCTATTATCTTTTCAACAAGAAGACACCCTTTTTATCAGGCTGGGCGATTTTTGTTTATTTCCCACTGACAAGGGTTGTTTCACTTTTTATTTAGTTAACTTCCTGACAGGAAAATCATGCTAATTATTTATTAGACATTGCCTTGCTCAACTGAATTGGCGAGAAAAGTTTACAATAAAAACAACTATGTGAAGGGAGATGGATGCCCTCTTTGGTAGCCCATGACTGGTTAGGTTTGATGCATTATTTTCTCGACATAGAAGTGAGACAAATGAATGATGGTATTTTTATTTCACAAGAAAAATATGCTACAAATCTTCTTCACAAATAAAAAAATAGTTAACCCATGAGCACACCTATCAATACAATTGATTTTTTTTTAATAAAAGATGGAGCAGAAAAAGTAGATGTTAAATCCTATATGAGTTTAGTAGGCAATCTCATATATCTTACTACAATTAGAATATTATGAAGTTAATAAGTTTAATTTCTAGATTATGTAAATTGTAAGTAAGATTCACTTTGGAGAAGCAAAAAATTTTTTTAAGGTATCTCACTGGAACAAATAATTTGAGTGCATCTTAGTCATGTAGCGAAATCTATGAGGAAATCGGATCAGATCGGATTGAAAAGTGTGGAAAAATGACAAATTCGAAGTAAGATTCACTTTGGAGAAGCAAGAAGAATTTTAAGGTATCTCAGTGGAACAAACAATTGGAGTGCATCGTAGTCATGTAGCGAAATCTATGAGGAAATCGGATCAGATCGGGTGGGAAAATGACAGATGGCAGGTTACAAGAAGACATTTATAGACGATGAAAGAATTGACAGGAGCCGCGCGGTGGGAATTTCAAAACTGAACAGGACGTTAATTGACAGTTTTGAGAGCTCCAGTCTTCATATTGACAGTTTCACCCAATAATGTTGATGGGTCGGAAAAATTTTACATCATATTTGACAGGATCAAATTCCATCCTGCTTAAAAACAAATGCATTATGTAATAAATGGATTGGGATAAGGAGTAAAAACAAATGCATTAGCGATATTAGTGGGTCTGCCCAGAAGTGTAAAGTAAAGTGAGAAGTGTGGATAGCAGGTTGGAATTTATCAAATTTATCAAATGAAATTTTGATAACAGCTATTTGTTTTAACAACCTTCACTTTTTACTTTGCTCTAATTTTAGTTCATTTGCTCTAATTTTAGTTTTTCTCCTTAAGGTAAGCCAGATTGCACAGATGTGTCGCCTCTCTGTTTTTCCTAATTCAAGCATTGGCCCACTATGTTGCCGTTCATATTGTGATGGGGTTATCACAGTGAGGCATCTGTGTTCTTCATTCCAACTTTTTTTTACTTTAGCAAAGAATCCCTTCAATGGTATTTTGAGGAATAGTATTTATGACTATAGAATCTTTGTGGAGTTTGATGGAAAAAAAGATCTTAATGGAAATTCAGATTCCACTATCAAAGTTAGCTCACACGACAGGTCCCAGCCTTGTTGGACATCTGGGCATAAGATACTCACTGTCCAGTGCTGCCACAACATGTATCCAATATTTGAAAATTAAAAGATGTTTCAAAAAATTTCAAAAATTGTACGCAGATGCGTTAACATGTCAATAAATGTGTGAAGATGTTTAATAGCTTTTTTTTTTTTTAATTTTATTTTGTACCACTGATCTAATCCAATTTCTAGGGATGTTACTTTGACGTTTTCTTCAACTAACGTTGGATAGAGAGATTTTGTAAAATAAAATAAGTCCCCCACACAGACCAAAATACAAGGTGTGTCACTTGAAAAAAATGCTTAGTCAAACACCTATACCCCATGTCATGTGACTCAGGGTGAAAGATATTAAGGGATATCACTTAAAAATGTCCACTCAATCACTTGTGTCTCCAATGTCATGTGACTTAGCTGGAAATATACAACCTGCCATAAGAAAGGGATGAGTACTCAATGTCATTTAAAGAATTAGATTTAATAAGGGCATTGGCTAAATGTTTTATTTTTTGGGTTTTTTGGTTGGAATTTAGTGATATAACCATTTAAATCTGCAGATCTAATCATTCATCACTAGATTTCGGCAAAATCAAACAAAAAAAGTTGCCAAAAACCTCTAAAAATTAGAATGTTTAGACTATTACTTTAAAAAGTATACAATTAATAAAGAGTATTGATCTGCAACATAGCTCAAATTAAGTCTTAAAAGATAATACTAATACTAGACTGACATTATTGATTGCTGAGTCGAAAGGTGTTTATCTTTGCATAATTCTGGAATTGCCTTTCCTTGTAATAGTAGCTCAGTGACAGAGTTGTTTTTTTATAAACTTTTATATGGGTATGTAATACTAATTTCACTTAACAGGTTTTCAAGATGATTGAAGTACCAAACAGTAAGATAAACAGTATGACATGCATCTATCCGAAAAGTCCCTCTGAGGCATTGGGAATAGCTTCGGTATTGGCTCTTTTAGTGGTTGAAGTGGTCGTAAATGCTGCAGCTGGTTGCGTCTGTTGTTGTGGTGGTCCTTATCAGTCAAGCTGCAAGAAGGCAATTGCCATCATTTGCCTCCTTGTTTCTTGGTATTTACGAAATTTCTCTCACTATTTAAACAGATTTCATATCAATGTTCTGAAATGAATATATGATGTTTCAGAATTATTTAGTATTCTTTTGTAAGTTAAACGTGTAGAAAACTAACCTTTATTCTGGGGATAAATTAAAATTGAATTTGGTGGAATTTTCAGGTATGGTTAGAGTGATCTGACAGAACTTTTCTTTCAAAGATTTTGCCCATTCTATATCGATTCAAATACTCAAAAAGTTCTATCAGCGTTCCAAATCAATTTGAATTCAGACTTCTTAGAATCAGTGATCACTCTCGCTCGTGAAAGATAGTTTCGTGAACTCATTGTCTGCTAGATACGCTCAATCATCGCTTATAATACCCTTGGGGAAGACAAGTCATTCCGTCTCTAGTCTCTCCTCCAAAGGGGAAACCACTGGTCATGGAAGACGGACCGATAAGAAATAATGAGCAGCAACAATGTGACCAACAATCCAACTCCCACTGAAGAGATCCCTACCATGTGAATAGCATTGGGCTCTGATGGTGGCAATTCTATAGTGGGTATCCCTGTTTTAGACAACCAGCGAACAGCTAACAAGTCAAGTAGAGGAGAAACCAATTGAAATAATTTCTACTTGTCCATTGTGTCTTCTTACGCTCATTTGCAAGCCATGTACCTTTAAATGAATATCAAGAAAAGCACGATCAATATGATGAACAACAACTGAAAAAGAGGCAGTGAGAACTTCCTCTAGCACAACTAAAATCTTGTATTGGTTGACAAAATGAGAAGCAAAGAAGATAATACAGAGAAGATGAAATTGGAAAAAACAGAAAATGAGCATAGAATTGAGTATATAGCTGAGTTAAATAGGCTCGAGCAAATCAAGAAACAAAACAAGAAATCCTAACTAACTCATACATACTGTTGAGGTTATGTATTGGCAATCGTACCCACAAATCTCATTCTTATGCAATTGATCGTTTCATTGACAGAGTCCCTTCTTAGTTCATATCGATCGGTCGAAGTTGATTAGGGTTTTCTTTGAAGTTAGAATAATGCTATTAAAGCTTAGATTATAATTGCAGCCATGTGGAGGGGTCTTACTATCGATCCATCCACAACATGAAAAAGGAAGGCAGACAATTCAATCGACATGGAAGGCATGGTATTCTGTGTTAGAATATGAAGGATTGTGCTCGTTTTACCATTGACAATACCCTTGTCACCCAACCATAGGCCGAAGCCACCCTCCGAGCACCTTGACTTTGACAGAGAAGAATACTAGTAACAATCAATAGCCAAGCAAGGCTAATGCACCAAGCAAGAATAGAAACCAAAGTTGATCAGATAGTCCCACCCAGAAACTGGCGCAACACCTTCCCCAGAAACTTGCGCACAAAACTGTCAACTGCAGTGCACACAACTAACTCTCTGCAATTCTGAGAATGTGAATAATGAGAACTAGCACCTTGTATTTATAGTGGTTCTAGCAGACTTACTAGGGCTGACTTCTCCTTCTAGGTACTAATTAATTCATATTAATTATATTTCTGCAGCCGACATCTCGTCTAGGGTTTCCTTTACTTCTTTGCTTCCTTCTGGAATATTCTAATCTCGTCATAGGTCACAATAGAAGTTCATACCTCCTGAAGCTACCATAATATTAACACTTCCTCCTAGCTAGGGAGGTATGGTCTTGAGCACAAACAGACCATTCAACTAGTAGTATCACGAGCACCATCATTATTATCCAACTAGATAATCTCCTATTACAACTGGTACAATATCAATTGATAGAACACACCTGTGTTTATCCATGGTAGTACGCAACTACTCAAACCGTGACACATAGTCACAAACAGTGGAACAAATCCACCACAATAGTATATCTCTACAGTCTGGAGACAGGTAGTCTCTATAACAATCATCTGATGCCAACCTGCACAGAACAATATTGTTAAAATAGAATGAATCATTTGGGCCAATCTTTCATTCATGTCTATGAGATATGAAAGAATATTTGCCCTCAGAGTAGAACAATGAGATATCTGGACTATTCTTCTCAAACAAGGAAGAATAACTATCTTGTCTTCTGAACCTGGACCATTCCCCACCCTGGGCCATTCTTCCTACACTAATCAAAGTGCACCCTCGAGAGAATGTATAAACCCTAAGGAATGACTGTCCCTGATTGTTGAGCCTGGACCATTCCCCGCCCTGGGCCATTCCTCCTACACTAATCAAAGTGCACCCTGGAGAGAATGTATAAACCCTAAGGAATGATTTTCCAGACCAGTTCCTCTGTTAACCATAAGAGGAAAAGACTATCCTGTATCAACCTCCAAAACAGACCATTCCTCATGTTAACCACAATGAGAAATCGTTGTCCAGCGAGGCGGGCCAGTCTTCTTGAGTAACCCTCAAGAAGAGAGACTGCCCTAGACCACTCCCCATGTTAACCACAATGGGAAGTCGTTGTCTATGATACATCAACAATCTGGACCATTTCCCATGTTAACCACAATGCAAAATCGTTGTCCGTCAAAAATCTCAATCCACTTTCCGAACATGAAAGAATCTGTCCAATCTGGACTATTTTTCAATCACAAAGATAAATGTTTCAATAATATTTTTAAGTGCTCCCTGTTAGATTTTAGGGTAAAATTGAAAACAACAGTCTCTTTTAAAAATTCAATGCTAAACAACTTAGATCTGAAACAAAACCTGAGATAATAGCATATAGAAAGATAGATCTATGACAAACTGTAACAGTATAAGAAGGAAACTCAGATCATATGCAATAAAACTCAGATCATAAACAGTAATAGAAAGCTCTCTATTATAACAACAGAGATCTATAACATAGCAGATCTATAACAGTAGATCTATAACACAGCAGATCTATATCTTGATTCTGAAACAAACAGTAATGCAAAGCTCTTCTAAGTGTAACAGCAGATCTATATTACTTAGTTCAATTAGTAAACAAGGAACATAACTTATATATTCATGCAATGCTTATTCTATAAATCAATTCTATAGTGAATTCAAATCTGAACTTTAAAAGAAACAGATAGGAAACATACCTGGTACCTACCTTACCTCTGAAGATAGCACAAGACCACAAAAGGTGTAAATCCTTGTTTGTTATGCTTAGACAAAGGTTCAGTTCATGGATCTACAAAAGATCTTATTTGCCAAGATTGAAGGAACTTTCAAGCCACCAAGCTTAGGGTTTTTGGAACAGACACCAAGGACCCAACCTTTCCCAGCCAAAGAAAAACCTCAGATCTATACCCTCAGGTCTGTAGGTAAACCCTTGCTTCTACTGTGGAAGATCCACCCCACAAAGACAAGGAATAAAATACACAATACAACAGATCTGAAGAGGATCTTCCTTCAAGAGGACACACCTCTCAGTAGGACAAACTCACAGCAGATTAGGCCGCGGCACCCATCAACTATTACACAGCAGCTTCAGCAAGTGAAGGACGCGGCATCACACAACAGACTTAGGGCGCAACTCACAGCAGAAGATATAGGACGTGGCACACAACATAAGCTTCAGGACACGGCTCACAATAGCATACAAGGGGACGACTACCCTACAACAGCAACAGGGATCCTCCACAAGAATAGGCCGCACCATACAACAGAACTCAACAGCAGTATAAAGGACTGAGGCCGCTAGCTCAAGAAAACTCCACGCTATCACCAATAGTATGAGTGTCTAATAGGTGTAGGAGGGGGGTCTTTAAATAGTAGATAGGGCAAGGTTAGGGCTAGGTTAGGGCAACGTTAGGGCTAGTTAAGTTACTTTAAAGAGTCACATGTTTAACTTAGAAATTTAAACATGTGACAAATATTTAAAGTTTAACTTTAGAACATAACCCCTAAATAAACCAATAAAAGCCCAAAACTTTGCAAGGTGGCTTTACTCATTCCTTCAAATCATATGGTGAACCTATTACTTTATCATCACTGCATATGGGACTTATCCCTCTTGTGGTAATTTCCTTCCTCAGGGAAGATCATGTACCATCAAGTACTTGATTAAAAATCAAGTAGCCCCAGGTCTTTTTTCCTGAGGTCTTATACACCAAGGTCAGAGACCAAGGATCGACCCATGCCCCAGGCATGGGCACCCTGGACCCAGTCCAGGGGCCCTAGATATAACTAGGGTCTTTAACATCTTGGTCCCATACCAAGAAACCCAATGCCCCAGGCATGGGTACCCTGGACCCAGTCCAGGGACCCTAGACATATCTAGGGTCTTCAACATCTTGGTCCCAGACCAAGAAACCCAATGCCCCAGGCATGGGTACCCTGGACCCAGTCAAGGGGCCCTAGACATATCTAGGGTCTTTATCAACCTTGGTCCCAGACCAAGAACCCAATGCCCTAGGCATGGGTACCCTGGACCCAGTCCAGGGGCCCTAGACATTGTCTAGGGTCTTTATCAATTTTGGTCCCAGACCACATACCCAAGGAGTGCACTGGGGGCCCTAGATCTCGTCTAGGGTCTTAGCCATCCTCCAGAAGAATGGTTCTCGCAGTTGCTTATAAATTTAACACTCCCTCTCAGTAAGAGAGGTATTCTCAGCTACACCAAGCTTGTCACGAAAGTATGCAAACTTTATCAATGGCAGTGGCTTGGTGAAAATGTCTGCTGTCTGTTCTGTTGTCAGAACATACTGAAGGCTGAGAACTTTCCTCTGAATCATATCCCGGATATAATGATATCTCATTTC
>JASDQU010186119.1:28497-40853 GCA_032191745.1 Picea mariana | reverse complement strand
ATACCGCCTTCCCGAAAATAAAATCGCTTTTCCCTTTTTTGCCATTTTTGCCTGTTTCACTATGTTTTCTTTCAAAAACTATTCTGGGCAAATGAAGACGGATTTTAAAAATATGAGAGAGTTTTTTTCTCAGCACGGGATGAAGAACAAAAACCTCTCTCATTTTTTTCACCGACGCTACGAGCAGGGAGAATCGAAGCCATCTTCGAGGCCCTTTTTTTTTTTCCAGATTTTCACTTTTCCGTTACAGTCCTGATTTTACGGGAGTTGTTACGGCCAGTTAGAGGCGAATTTGGAAAAACCGAAGGAGGTTTTTGTCCAGAACATGCCCATATACAATAAACTCCTTTAGTTTTTTCCCACGTGTCAGCGTTAAAGAGAAAACCATGTCTGTTCGGACCCCTTTTTCGCAGAAATTAGGCCCATCTTTCATGGCGGTCAGTTCCAAATTTTTAGGGATTTATGGCTATTTTTGGCCGAGGTGGTTGAAACCGACTTCTAAAAATTATGGGGAGGTATATCCTATTTATTCAAAGATGATTTTTGATGTAAAGGTTTTTGATCTCACGCCCAGGAAGGCTATTCTCTGTAAAAATTTTCTAATTCACCAGGAATACAAAGGGACTTTTTCACAGGATTCCTGTATGTCGATGATTGGTGAAGTTTTTCTTGCTTTGTCAAATGTGATTCTAATCAGTCTTCATTATGTTTTTCTCTTTATAATATTCAAAAGGAGATTTAACACAGAATTTATCCTTGATACTCTGTGCAGTGCTTTTGAGAATCTTAATGTTTTCCTCTGATACTACAATGAAGAAATTCTTGAATGCTTTTTTGTTGTAGTTGATTATCTCGTCTGTTCCTCTTTTACATCACTTTATTTTTAAAGGATCCAACATCTGCATTACCTTGCCCTGTGGAGATACCTTATAGACCTATGTTAAATTTCAAACATGTCACAGACCCCATAGCCCAATGGTCTTCTTTTGCTGTCTCAACCAGAAAACCCCAAGAACATAACCCTATTCTGCATAGCTAGCATAATATCCTCTTCCAACAAAGTTATATCATACAGAGAGATCCCTCTCTGAGTCTTGGAGGGCTATATCCTAGACTCAAAGTGGTTTTGATGTTGCCTCTGTGACTGCCTCTGCAGCCTTGGGCAAATTACAGAGCGCTAACACACTTCTTAACAAATTGAACTCGGACATATATTTCCTTTTAATATGTAGGGTAGTTGGGAACTGCCCCATGAAATATTTCAGAATGATAACATACATGCCATCATCCTTGCATCAGAACTACTCCCATGGCATACCCACTTGCATCCATCTCCACTTTGAAAGTATTTTGCAAGTTTGGTAATGTGAAAACCGGTGCTTTATTTATTTTTTTCTATCTTGTTGAAAGCCTTTTGTTGATTCTTCCCCCACTGCATACTTTTACCACTTGATTTTATGGCATGGAGTGGTGCAACTACCATTGAAAATGAATATATGAACTTCTACAAGTATTGTTCTACCTCCTATCTTCAATGACATTTGTAGGAACTAGCCATTTCATGATGGCCTCCGTATTTGTGGGATCTATATTGAGATCCCCTCCACCGATCACATATCCCAAATACACTAAAGACTCCTGAGAAAAATCACATTTCTTGAGGTTGGATAGCAGTTGGTGCTTCTTTAGAGTCTCTAACACCTGCATGAGATGTGATATGTGCTCCTCCCAGGTAGCACTATAAACTAATATATCATAGAAATAGACTATAACAAATGAATCTAGCTATGGGAATAATACATCATTCATTAGTCTCATAAATGTAGATGGTGCATTACATAAACTAAATGGAATAACCAACCGTTCATACTAACCTTGCCTTGTCTTAAAGGAATTCCTCCAGGTGTCTTCTTCATTGACATGTACTTGGTGGTCAAATATTTTATGTATTGCAATTGATATAATGAACCATTTATCCTGGGCAAAGGGTACCGATTTTTTAGTGTAATCATGTTCAATGCTTTGTAGTCAATACACATTTTTCTGTGTCCCATCCTTATTTGGTAAAATTATGATAGATAGCCCACAAGTTGACATGCTCGGTCAAATCACACCCTACTCCAACAACTACTACAACTGCTTCTTCACTTCATTTTCTTCAATAACAAAATGTATATACAACCACATATTCAACAATGGGGATTTTGGAAATAACTGTATTTCATGCTCCACTTCCCTCTTGGGTGGTATCCTTTTAGACTCTTGGAACAATCCACTGTATGCCTCTAGAAAATCCTCCAAACTATGTTTTTTATCACCCTCATTTTGATTTTATCTTAAGAAAAGTTAAACATATTTCTTAGTGGAACTAATCAACTTCTTGGCTTGCTTGGCACTTACTAGTGAGAGATTTGACTTTCCTTTATGTGTGTTGATGATGTAGGACTTCCTATCGTTGATTAGTTGATATTGGTTGGCTCTTTGCATGAAAATTGCATCCATCATATACATGTAGGGTCTTCCAAACACTACTCCACATACATCAAGGGGTACCACATCCAATTCCACTTCATCAATAACATCAACACTTACATGAAATTTAATATTACACTGTCTTTTTACCTTGATATCTGCATCCTTTTTTACCCATCTCAATGGATATGGTCTAGTATGATTGTGAACTTCCAATAAAATCTTATTGACTAGATATGATGCTATGAGATTGGGTTGTGAACCAGAGTTAAACAAAGTGTCTATATTGTTCTTCTTGACCTGGATCTTAATGTGGAAGATTTTGGTCATATCCTTCTCTTCCTAGTGATGAATATTCTTCTCTTCCTAGTGATGAAGGATACTCTTATTCACCTCCTTCTACATTGATGAGAAAATGATATTCTCATACACATTGGAGATTCTTTAAACATGATTGCTCGAATATGTGGCTATAAGATTCTTTTTGTTGGCATCCTTCTTGTGATTCTTCGGGTTCAATTCTGGATGTAGTTTCTAGCAATTTTCCTCAATGTGCCAATCAATATTGCAATGGGTACAATGGTTGCTAGGATCCATATGCTGATGTGTAGTGGTTGTTGTCTTCTTATCCATTCCCCCTTTCCACTTCTTATTCCCCTCCTTGGAAGCTTCCTCATGCTCTTTCTTCTTAGAACTACTTGGCTTCCCTTCCTTGTGTCGTATGTTTTCCAGATACTATACTCATACACATGCATCATCCACTGTCCTTGGATTGAAAAGTATCACTTGATTTTTTATATATGTATGTATACCTCCATATACTTGAGGAGTACAACTAGGTTCTTGGAAGATATACCCAACATGATGGCCATCTTTCAGAACACAATGGTGTACTCAAGTACATTCTACCCTTGCTTCTTCCTGAAGTAGTTCCACTAGATCCATTGGTCCTCTACATACTCGAAAGGGTAGAATTGGGACTTGATGTGGGTTTTGAATTACTCCCACCTATTTACTAGAAAATCACCCTTCAGACTAAGTGTTTCCGTATGGATTTCCCACTAGGTTAAAGCATGGCCCTCTAACTTCAGTCTGGAAAATGATGTCTTATGTTCTTCTTCTATACGGTGAGAAATGAAATAAGCTTGTAGTTGCTACAACAAATGATACAATTTTAACGCATCGATCTCGCCTTGGTACAAATTTATGTCCACTTTTTCTTCCATCTTGAATAAAGACTACAAAGGGTTTATGGTACAGGAACTCAACTTCTCTTTCTCGAGTTCTTTTCGTGACTCATTTTTTGGGTATTTTGTATCCCTTGGTTTCCTATATGAACCGATATTTGATTTTTATCCTCTAAATTATCTTATCATTCCGATATTTATTGCTAGAGATGCCATGAGGAGGGACATACTGCAATATATTTCAAGGACTTTCTCTTTTATCCCCACAAATATCTCCTCTGTTGGATCTTGAGGGTTATTATTAATAGAATCATCGGCCATGGCTAGGGTTATGTATCTTTTTTTTTTAAACTGATTCATGGATCCTTTCAACTTTCTACAAATACCCCTACAAATCCTACTATGACACCAATATGATCTCTAAACTGTCATGGATATCCCACTAGACATTTTGTCACAACAAACCTAATAAAATATTGAAATCTTTATTGTGAAGGTTAATTTCCTTTAGATCTCATATTCTTTAATTACTTTTTTTTTCTTAAAATGTATGAAATAGAAGAAATCTGAAAAATAGAGAACACAAATAAATACACACACCATCCTCAAATAAACACAATATATGACCTGGGAAACCAAATATGGGATAAAATCCAGCTAGAAGGTGAGGCCACTCCGCTCTCTTTTCTTCAAATGCAAGTACAAAGAAAGAGACACTCTTTGTGGAGTTTTCTTGACACTATGGCATGTATGGATACTAAAATATCTCTCCTTCTTTGGTTTTCTTTTACAACACCAATCCTACATGTTCTTCTCAACTATGGAAAAAATTCAATGCTAAATAATTGAACCCCTTCTCCTCCTAGTGGCCTAGTATTTAACATAGCTCAATAGTCATCCAGGGTTAGGGTATTGACTTTCTCAACCCTCAATTAGTGATCAGGTTTGGATCTTCTAGAATGTTCTATAATATCTAATACGTGGCTAGCCCCACATGTTAATTCATGGGGATTGACCTGGCATCCACTCACACCATAGTGATCAATATAGTAGGTCAACTAATGAGAGGCATACATTTTGTGTATGAACTCTGATTAAGGAGATTCTTGCACCATTGGAAATTTTTCAATGTGTAGAATATAGATGCTTGCTCCATAGTAAGGTTTGGACCATAAAAACATACTTTTTTATGCCTAAAAATGGCTCCGAAATATTTCAAAAAAAAATTGGATCCAAATTTCCAAATTGGGACTAGTCGCTAAAATGTTTCTCTAAGTTGATTCCTCCAATTTTTTCACCCATAAAGCATCAAAATAGATGAAAAATAATATAATTATCCAATCCATATCATTAAACCTTTTATTTACTTTTTTTCTAAGCCTTTTGACCTTGGAATTAGTGGGAAAAGAGAGATACATGGGATTCTTAGGAAGGCATGTGGTCTCTCCCATGCATGAAAATATAATATGTGGATTTTGGGCATGCAAGGGGGATTTCTAGGATAATGACATTGATTCTTCCTAGAGTTTTTTCTCTCAGAGTGTGAGAAGTATATGAATGAAAAGGAATTTACATTCATTCTTCCCTAGGAGTCGTGTATTTGAGCTTAAGCTTCCATAGTATGTCTATGATAGAATTATGGAAATGGTTGTCATGAAAAATATGTGGAAATTATGCCTATGTGTAAGAGAAATTAGCATTTTCATTGAGTAAGCTTAGTTATAGTTGAAAATACTTGTAATTTCAACAGTGAGATATCCTAATTGGTCTATGATAGAGCCCTAGAGGGAAGTGAGATAGCCTGAGGGACTACATGGTGGAGAATGGGATCACATTCCTTGGTTTGTGCAGTATGATGGGGAAAGAGAGTGGGTTGATTTTGCTAGATATAGGAGCTAACAATCTACTAATTATGACTATGTGTATGGGAAGTGGTTATCATTGAGGAAACTTAATCACAATTGGTAATCCCTATAATCCCCAATAGTGAGATTTCCTAACCGCTTTGTGTTGGATCCCTAGAGGGAAGTGGGATAGCTTGAGGGAGTGTGTGGAAGTGAACGGAATCACATTCCTTTGGTTTTGCATGATGATGGGGAAAGAGAGATGGTGGATTGGGATAGTTGTAAGAGTTTAGAAACTGTAAATTCTAGGAATTGGATTTAATGAGAGAGTTAGAGCTAGCCATAGGTGATTTTTTTCTATGCAAATTCATATACTTATCTCAAGGATTACCCTATTGTAGAGATATAAATTGCAGTGTAGAGTATATGGTTGGGTGGAATGTCCTTCATCTACATCCAGTGGGTGATTAATCCATAAAAAGACAAGTTCTCAAAATTTATTTATGATTATGTTAAATTAATATTTTTTTACGTTATGAAAGTATTTTCAAACTTTCCATTATATCATATGAAAAGTAAAGGAGCATTGGGTGGGGTCTGCTGCTAGGGTTTTTCCTAGCTATAGCCTGCGATGGATATGGTTGAGGAATGTTTGCAGGTCATGAGTGTTCGTCTGATCATGGGTGCGTTGGATCTGAGCTTGAGGTTATTCCCTACCCCATTTAGTTTCTGGTTGCTAATCTCTTCCGTTTCATTTTTTCTCCCCATATTTTCCTTTGGAAGAGTCATATCTCCATTTGTGGGCTGTGTGTGCTCGATTTGTTTGGGAGGGTTTTGTTCGTCGTCAGTTTGTCTAGCTTGGCCTCTCTCGACCTACCTCTGATGTCTCTTCTGTATATCTAGTTCAGTTTGGGCTTCCCTATCGCGCCACAGACTCTTATGGCTTGTGGTGGTCTCCCTTCTTTGGTTTCTTCTCTGCTCTGCTAGTTTGTTTAGGGTCCGATGCATTATCAGAGATGTGTTTTCCCCTGATGCTTTGGTGGCTAGGGTTTGGGTCTCTTCTTATATATTGTGATCTGGAGATTTGTGCAGGGAATGATGAGGTTTCTCCTATGTCTCTTTCCATTGATCTCTCTCTGCATCTATTCAGTGGTTGGGTTAGAGCTTTGAGATCCATCTTTTGGGCGTGCAGTGTTGATTTGTGGTCTGGGGTCAACACTTTGAGGTCCTTTGTTTGGGCGTGCAGTTTCTGGATTTTCTCCTTTGGATGAGAGGTGGTGTATCATTGTTTGTGGATGTAGGATTTCTTGGGTTTGTCCCGCTGGTCCTTGATCATGCGAGATTTATATGTCGCTCTAGCCTGGTCTATCGAGCATTTGAAGATTTTTCTAGGGTCTTCCTTTGTTGCGCTTTCTCCGCAGAGTTTTGGTGTTCTTTCATGACAACATGCCTCCTCCTTGTGATGCTCATATTTGGATGTATCTTTCTTTCCTGAGGTTTTTAGTCTTTTTGTTGCTGGTTTTTATCATGTTGATGCTCAAATACAAGGTCCTCCTTGTACAAGGCCTACTTTTAGTGGGCCATTTTACTTGTGGCTTTCATCCTTTTTGGTTGAAGGGTTTAAGGACCAAATGCTTTTTTTTTCATGCATTCTCCAGAATGTAAATTTTATTTATCTTAATAAAATTTACTCTTTTTTTCTCTGGAAAAAAATGTTTTTTTACGTTATGAGTTGAAGGTTGTTCATATTTGCATGTTTAATCCTACATCTATAACTGTGGTGTCATTATCCATTGAATGATTTAATTGTCTATAATTGTAGTGTCATTATCCATTAAATGATTTAATTGTCTATAATTGTGTTGTCATTATCCATTGAATGATTTAATTGTGTTTGGATGAGCCCGCATTGTCATGTTTTCATGCATTAAGTAATTAATAGTTTGAAAACGGTATTGAATAGTATTAAAGTTATAAAATGTTGATTTCAACCTAATTATATGGTTGGGTATGTTAAAATATTGTATAAAGAAACAAAAAAATGGAAATTTGTGATTTTAGGAAGTACCACATAACCTCAATAAAGTACATAGGGTACTCGGTATGTTACATATAGGGCCTACGGAAGTTGTTTCATCCCACGACCATGAAAGAGCCAAGGACTTAGGTCCTAATTGTTCCAAGTAAGGATCATGGTCCATGTAAGAGGCCGCATAGCATCATTAATATTCTTAGGTGATTAGAAGACAATTAAGAGGTAACCTGTGATGGTTTGAGGAGTTTTCATTCTCCTTGGATTCCTACAAGTCGCTTCCTATAAGGCCTAAGGCAACTGTTTCATCCTGCAACCATGCCTATGGCCCTGAGAACCATACCTAGTGTTGAAAATATCTAATTAGGATATGGTTAGCAGTGTTACATCTTGTGTTGAAAGGATGAGTCTTGTGGTCTAGGCCATGGTTTAGGACCAAAACCTAAATACATAGGCCCTAAGAGGTTCCTATAGGGCTCATGTCTTATGCGTGAGGTCCTAAAAAAAACAAAGGCTCTATCAAGTGAAACATTTGTACCTATGAGTGGTATATGGGAATATCTTAGACAATTGGTGTATCTTGGGTGAGTCTATTGAGGATTGAGAGCAAGGGAATTAGGTCCTAATTATTCCAGTAAGGACCATGATCCATGCAAGGGGCCTAATAGCATCATTACTATTACTAGGTGACTAGAACATAGTTAAGAGGTAATGTGCAATGGTTTGAAGAATTGTGATTTTCCTTAGATGCCTACAAGCCTCCCATAGGACCCAAAGAAACTCTTTTATCTCGTGACCATGCATACAAACTCAAAAATCATACACGGTGCTCAAAAAATAAAATTAATATATAGTTAGGAATTTGACTTCTTGTGTAGCAAGGATGAGTCTTGTGGTATAGGCCATGGTTTAAAACCCAAACCTAAAGACATGGGTCCTAAGAGGTTCCTTTATAGCTCATGTCTCATGCATGAGGTCCTGTAAAAACAAAGGCTCAATCAAGGGAAATATTTGTACCTATGAGTGGTATATAGGAATATATTAGATGATTGTTGTACCTTGGGTCGGTCTACTTAAGAGTAAGAGACAAGGAATTAGATCCTAATTGTTCCAAGTAAGGATCATGGTCCACGCAAGAGACCGCATAGCATCTAAGTTACTATTCCTAGTTGACTAGAAGACATCTAAGAGGTCATGTTTGATGGTTTGAGGAGTTGTCATTGTCCTTGGATTCCTAAAAGCATCCTATAATTCCTAAGGAAACTATTTCATCATGTGGCCATGTGTATGGCCTTGACAACCATACCTAGTGTTGAAAACTTCTAATCATGATATAGCTAGGAGTTTGACGTTTGTGTAACAAGGATGATTTTTGTGGTCTAGGCCATTGTTTAGGACCAAAACCCAAGACATAAGCCCTAAGAGGTTCCTATAACACTCATGTCTCATGCACAAGGTCATAAAAAGCCACAAATGCCTTATCAATGAAAATATTTGTACATGTGAGTGATATATGAAAATATATTAGACGCTTGGTGTACCTTGATATATGAAAATATATTAGACGATTGGAAATATTTGTTCATTGCTTTGCGTTTTTCTTCAATAACGTCTGCTGGCGTCTACCTTTGTTATCCTTCATTCAATATCGATCATGGCCCCTGCGTCCGATATGTTCTCGAAGCTTCCAGATGAGTTACTGTGCTTGATCCTTTCACAACTTCCCATTCAACGGATCATCCATTTTTTCTGGCCGGGTTGCTGCAGACTACCCCTCTTCTTGAAACCATGGAACTCCGAATACCACGACGTATAGTTAGGAGTGAAGAAAGATACATGCAATTTTTAGCAAAAGTGCTGGATTTCAGAAGAGCTTCCTCTCAAGCAACAATAATTGTTAGAGAAAAGCTTCCTCTCAAGGAAGAGCATTTCCATCCATTTGCACAGGCGTGGTTACAAATTTGCCTACCGATAAACACAGATTTTGCACAGGAGAGCTAACAAATTTTCCTAATTTCCTCTCCATTTGCACAAGAGAGTGATAAGCATAGATTTTTAGGCAGGTCCTTGTCACTCAAAATTTGAATATGTCCTCACAGATTTTATTTTAAGTTTCCTTTTAAAATAAGATACAAATAAAGATGGAATATGTTAAATTATTTTTAGTAGTTGAAGGTTTTATGATATAAAGAAATAGGTTTTAGATTCTATATTTAAAGAAGGCAGGAGTGGGAATTTATTCTATCTGTTTCTTTATTATTAACAAATTATTTTTAGGTATTAGTTTTGTTTACAAATAATGATGTTGCTGCATGTCTATGTTTTCAGATTGTAGGTATTGAGAGCAGCTTTTCAGAAAAAAAGGGGTTATCATAACATATAACCTTTGGATAGAGGGTCATGAGACCCCCCTCTTTTTCTAACACTTTTTTAAGATCAGTTCCTCTCACCTTAGTGGACTTTTATGATTTGAGAGTTGGAGTTTAATCATGGTCTTTGAATTTTATTTTTGAAGTACTTGTTTGCTAATTTTTTAGAGACTCTTAGGAGTATACTTTGCCCTTGCATTTTCTTTTTATGAACTTTCCCCCTTTGCTGGTTGAGAGACCAACATAGGAGAAAGTTTTCATATGACAGTTGCCACTACAACTGCCATAACTGCCATTGTAAATTTTCTGATTTGAGAACACATTATATATCAATATAATTGAAAAATTTTCTCGTTGGAAAAAATGATTATAGATAATAATAATCAGTTTATCTTAAATTTATTCAATTACATGACCATATAAATAAGTGAGTTTTTTTTATATTAACTTAAGTTATGGTGGCAAACAATTATCACTTTATCTTAAATGTATTCAATTATGATCATGTAAATAAGTGAGAGTTTTTTATATTAACCTAATTCAAGGTGACAGAGTTGTAAATTTATCTTAAATCTATTCAATCTTGATCATGTAAATAAGTGAGTTTTTTTTATATTAACTTAAGTTATGGTTTTATAAATAAATAACTCCTACCCACCAATGGTTTTTTTTTATGACATTTTCAAAAGTGCTCTTCACATGAAGATTTATATTTATTTTTTCGGGTCACTTAAATATTGTGTTGGTTGAGGTCTTTTAGAATAAAAGAAGGGACAAATCAAGTGCACTCATATAATATGTTGTTATAGGGTTACAATTTTCAAAACCTTCATATAGTTACAATTGTCATTCAAACAACAAGAGCATGGCAATGCTCACTTCAAAAATCATAGTGCAATTGCAATTTTATACAAAATATTCATGAACCTTACCTATTTCAGTTTGAAAACAAATTTGGGTTGTTACATGTCGGCACCGGATAATATTCTTGAATCTCAATCGTATCTTCTTAACATTTTGTTTTTACCCTATGGGATTGCAGATGTGACGAAGATGGGATTTTTCTAGCGTTCCCAAGACCCATTGTGGCTGCAACATGTGCCTTTGTGTAGTGGGATTCGGAATTTGTAATCCCTAGGCCCCGATATTTTCTCCCCTCTCACACTTCAACGTGTAGGCTATAGGATTGCATCATCATGGATCGAAATGAGAAGAGAGTCTATGAACAATCAACCATATATTACTTGGAAGGGGGTCACTCCAAAAAGAATAAGTGAAGAGCAATGAGAGAGATTAAACATATTGGAATATCCCCTCTACCTTTATTCCACTTGAAAGTTGCATGCCAATGGCAGTCAATTAGCCTAAAAAAGTTAGTTGTTTTATTTAACCCTCCCACTACATGCTAGATTGAATCGGTGATCTAGTTCTCTATATTATTGGCTGGCCAATGGGAAATAAAATACAAGACACTCATCGACTTGTGCATTTGATCAAGGAACACATAAGTGAAGTTAAGTTTGAAGAATACAATACACTCACAGACTTGTGCATCTGATAAGGAACACATAAATGAAGTTAAGCTCAAAGATTGCATCATTGATTTGATGAAGAAAGGGTTAACTAGAGACAATCTAAATTTCAATCATATGATTAGGTGAATTAGTGGAAGACTGGATGTGCTAGCAAACAGATGCAAGTTCCAATTTGCATTATGGTCATGTTGCATTGGAAATCATATGATAGGGACGAGTGGATTTTTCCAGCACACAGTATACCCAAACACCCAACATGCAGTGACACAACATTCTGTTTGTTGACGGAGCGGAAATTTCCAACAACAGTAAGGGGTACTCCCTTGTACACAGTCCTAATTAGACTATAAACTATTTGGTTTATGACTCAGGAGACCGATCTGGATTCTAGCTCGACTGCCATTATTGGTTGTGAGGGTGAAAAGATCGATGGTTATGAAAATGAAAGATGTAGATGAAGAGTATGTAAATGCATAAAAAAAAACAAAACTAGTCTACTATATCATATCCTAGCTAGAATCAAGTTATATTAATCGAATTAGTTGAAATGGGACTAAAATTTTCCAAAAATACCCCAATCATATAGTCGTCATGACGGTGCAAAGTTAGAAACACATGCATACAAATACATAACCAGAAAAGTATAAATCATATTTTTTCATACATCAACAACTCATATGAACAAGACATTAAATATGAGAAAGAATAACAAGACTACAAGGATAACATTTATTGCATCAAAAAAGTCTATAAACAAAGTATGTTCTTACAACCCATGTGGACAACAAACATTTTGCTGGAAATAGTTCACATCAAACAACAATACACATAAGTTTTTCTCTCTGTCAAAAGTTGGCCTTGAGGGCTTCTCAATATTAATTAACACAATATACTTCCTTGAAATAGTTCTTGAGTTT
>JASDQU010186119.1:0-20105 GCA_032191745.1 Picea mariana | reverse complement strand
GGGGTACCCCCTCTGTGGGGTCCGGGGGGGCTATCGCCCCGGCTGGGGGGTCTGGGGGCAAGCGAGCCCCCAACGGGGGTTCGGGGGCAGCGTCCCCCGATGCAAAAATTGCCTTGTAAAAGTATATTGTAATTTCATTGTAAATCTGGACTATTCATTATAAGGTCGCAGATCTAACGATAGAGATTATGTTAGGGTTTTTTTCCCTAGAAGGTAACCCTATTTTATGAGGGAAATGTATCGCAACTATGGTTGATGGTGAATATTGTATTCTGAGAGAGGAGACTGTGAGAGAAAGAAGAGGAAGTTACAGCGGGTTTTGTTGTAGGTTGTATCCCTTCATTTGCTGAATAATAATAAAGGAAGGACCTGGCAATTTCTCTGGTGGACGTAGCCCACACTGGGTGAACCACGTAAATATGTGTCTCTCTTGTATTGTGTGTCTTTTGTGTTTTGTTTTTGCATTTGTTTTATTTTATTGCTCCACGGTTCTGTTTTTCTAACATTTTTTTCTACCTCCTATCTTCAGTGACATTTACAGGAACTAGCCATTTCATGATGACCTCCATCTTTGTGGGATCTATCTTGAGCTCCCCTCCACTGATCACATATCCCAAATACACTAAAGACTCCTGAGAAAAATCACATTTCTTGAGGTTAGATAGCAGTTGGTGCTTCTTTAGAGTCTCTAACACTTACATGAGATGTGAGATGTGCTCCTCCCAGGTAGCACTATAAACCAGTATATCATCGAAATAGACTATAACAAATGAATCTAGATATGGGCATAATACATCATTCATTAGTCTCATAAATGCAGATGGTGCATTACATAAACTAAATGGAATAATCGACCATTCATACAAACATTGCCTTGTATTAAAGGAATTCCTCCAGTTGTCTTCTTCATTGACATGTACTTGGTGGTCAAATATTTTACGTATTGCAACTGATATAATGGATCATTGATCCTGGGCAGAGGGTACCAATTTTTTAGTGTAATCATGATCAATGCTTTGTAGTCGATACACATTTTCCATGTCCCATCCTTATTTGGTAAAATTATGATAGGTAGCCCACAATTTGACATGCTTGGTCAAATCACACCTTGCTCCAACAACTACTACAATTGCTTCTTCACTTCATTTTCTTCGATAACATAATTCATATAAAACCCCATATTCAGCAATGGAGATTTTGGAAATAATTGTATTTCATGCTCCACTTCCCTCTTGGGGTATCCTTTTAGACTCTTGGAACAATCCACTGTATGCCTCTAGAAAATCCTCCAAATTATGTTTTTTCTCACCCTCATTTTGATTTTATCTTAAGAAAAGTTAAACATATTTCTTACTGGAACTAATCAACTTCTTGGCTTTCTTGGCACTTACCAGTGAGATATTTGACTTTCCTTTATGTGTGTTGATGATGTAGGACTTCCTATCCTTGACTAGTTGATATTGGTTGGCTCTTTGCATGAAAATTTTATCCATCATATACATGTACGGGCTTCCAAACACTACTCCACATACATCAAGGGGTACCACATCCATTTCCACTTCATCAATAACATCAACACTTACATGAAATTTAATATTACACTGTCTTTTTACCTTGATATATGCATCCTTTTTTACCCATCCCAATGGATATGGTGTAGTATGATTGTGAACTTCCAATAAAATCTTATTGACTATATATGATGCTATGAGATTGGGTTGTGAACCAGATTCAAACAGAGTGTTTATCTTGTTCTTCTTGACCTGGATCTTAATGTGGAAGATTTTGGTCATCTCCTTCTCTTCCTAGTGATGAAGGATACTCATATTCACCTCCTTCTGCATTGATGGGAAAATGATATTCTCACACACATTGGAGATTCTTTAAACATGATTTCTCAAATATGTGGCTATAAGATTCTTTTTGTTGGCATCCTTCTTGCGATTCTTCAGGTTCAATTCTGGATGTAGTTTCTAGCAATTTTCCTTAGTGTGCCCATCAATATTGCAATGGTTACAATCGTTGCTAGGATCCATATGCTGATGTGTAGTGGCTTTTGTCTTCTTATCCTTTCCCCCTTTCCACTTCTGCTTCCCCTCCTTGGAAGCTTCCTCGTGATCTTTCTTCTTATAACTACTTGGCTTCCCTTTATTGTGCCCTACGTTTTCCAGATACTATGCTCCTACACATGCCTCATCCACTGTCCTTGGCTTGAAAAGTATCACTTTATTTTGTATATATGTATGTATACCCCCCATATACTTGAGGAGTACAACTGGGTTCTTGGAAGGTATACCCAACGTGATGGCCATCTTTCGGAACACAATGGTGTACTCCTATACACTTTTCCCTTGCTTCTTCCTGAAGTAGTTCCACTAGATCCATTGGTCCTATAAATACTCGATAGGGTAGAATTGGGACTTGATGTGGGTTTTGAATTAATCCCACCTAGTTACTAGAAAATCACCCTCCAGACTAAGTGTTTCCATATGGATTTCCCACCAGGTTAAAGCATGGACTTCTAACTTCAGTCTGGAAAATGGTGTCTTATGTTATTCTTCTATATGGTGAGAAATGAAATAAGCTTGTAGTTGCTACAAAAAATGATAAAATTTTAATGCATTGATCTCGCCTCGGTACGAATTTATGTCCACTTTTTCTTCCATCTTGAATAAAGACTACAAAGGGTTTATGGTACTAGAACACAACTTCTCTTTCTCGAGTTCTTTTTGTGACTCATTTTTTGGGTCTTATGTATCCCTTGGTTTCCTATATGAACCAATATTTGAGTTTGATCCTCTAAATTATCTTATCAGTCCGATATTTATTGCTAGAGATGCCATGAGGAGGGACATATTGCAATATATTTCAAGGACTTTCTCTTTTAGCCCCACAAATATCTACTCTATTGGATCTTGAGGGTTATTAATAATAGAATCATTGGCCATGGCTAGGGTTATGTAACTTTTTTTTAAACTGATTCATGGATCCTTGCAACTTTCAACAAATACCCCTACAAAACCTACTATGACACCAATATGATCTCTAAACTTTCATGGATATCCCACTAGACATTTTATCACAACAAACCTAATAAAATATTGAATCTTTTATTGTGAAGGTTAATTTCCTTTAGATCTCATATTCTTTAATTAATTTTTTTTTCTTAAAATGTATGAAATAGAAGAAATGTGAAAAATAGAGAACAAAAATAAATACACACACCATCCTCAAATAAACACAATATATGACCTGGGAAGCCAAATATGGGAGAAAATCCAGCTAGAAGGTGAGGCCACTCTGCGCTCTTTTCTTCAAATGAATGTACAAAGAAAGAGACACTCTTTGTGGAGTTTTGTTTGACACTATGACATGTATGGATACTAAAATATCTCACCTCCTTTGGTTTTCTTTTACAACACCAATCCTACATGCTCTTCTCAACTATGAAAAAAAAAACAATGCTAAATAATGGAACCCGTTCTCCTCCTAGTGGCCTAGTATTTAACATAGCTCAATAGTCATCTAGGGTTAGGGTATTGACTTCCTCGGTCCTCAATTAGTGATCAGGTTTGGATCTTCTAGAATCTTCTAGAAAATCTAATACGTGGCTATCCCCACATTCTTAAGTCATGGGGACTGACCTAGCATCCACTCACACCATAGTGATCAATATAGTAGGTCAACTTATGAGAGGCATAAATTTTGTGTATGAACTCCGATTAAGGAGATTCTTGCACCATTGGAAATGTTTCAATGTGTATAATATAGCTTATTTCTCCATAGTAAGGTTCGGACCATAAAAACATACTTTTTGATGCCTAAAAATGGCTCCGAAATATTTCAAAAAAAAAATTGGATCCAAATTTCCAAATTGGGACTAGTCGCTAAAATGGCTCTCTAAGTTGATTCCTCCAAAATGTTCACCCATAAAGCATCAAAATAGATGAAAAATAATATAATTATCCAATCCATATCATTAAACCTTTTCTTTATTTTTTTTCTAAGCCTTTTGACCTTGGAATTAGTGGGAAAAGAGAGATACATGGGATTCTTAGGAAGGCATGTGGTCTCTCCCATGCATGAAAATATAATATGTGGATTTTGGGCATGCAAGGGGGATTTCTAGGATAATGACATTGATTTTTCCTAGATTTTTTTTCTCTCAGAGTGTGAGAGGTATATGAATGAAAATGAATTTACATTCATTCTTCCCTAGGAGTCTTGTATTTGAGATTAAGCTTCCATAGTATGTCTATGATAGAATTACGGAAATGGTTGTCATGAAAAATATGTGGAAATTATGCCTATGTGTAAGAGAAATTAGTATTTTCATTGAGGACGCTTAGTTATAGTTGAAAATACTTGTAATATCAACAGTGATATCTCCTAATTGGTCTATGATAGAGCCCGAGAGGGAAGTGAGATAGCATGAGGGACTACATGGTGGAGAATGGGATCACATTCCTTGGTTTGTGCAGGATGATGGAGAAAGAGAGTGGGTTGATTATGATAGATATAGGAGCTAACAACCTGTTAATTATGACTATGTATATGGGAAGTGGTTATCATTGAGGAAACTTAATCACAATTGGTAATCCCTGGAATCCCCAATAATGATATTTCCTAACCGCTTTGTGTTGGAACCCTAGAGGGAAGTGGGATAGCTTGAGGGAATGTGTGGAAGTGAAGGGAATCACATTGCTTTGGTTTTGCATGATGATGGGGAAAAAGATATGGTGGATTGGGATAGATGTAAGAGTTTAGAAACTGTAAAATCTAGGAATTGGATTTAATGAGAGAGTTAGAGCTAGCCATAGGTGATTTTTTTCTATGCAAATTCATAGACTTATCTCAGGGATTACCCTATTGTAGAGATATAAATTGCAATGTAGAGTCTATGGTTGGGTGGAATGTCCTTCATCTACATCCAGATGATGATTAATCCAGAGAAATACAAGTTCTCATGATTTATTTATGATTATGTTGAATTAATATTTTTTTACGTTATGAAAGTATTTTCAAAGTTTCCATTATATCATATGAAAAGTAAAGGAGCATTGGGTGGGGGCTGCGGCTAGGGTTTTTCCTAGCCATAGCTTGCGATGGATATGGTTGAGGAATGTTTGCAGGTCATGCAGTTTTTGTCTGATCATGGATGTGTTGGATCTGAGCTCGAGGTTGTTCCCTACCCCGTTTGGTTTCTGGTTGCTAATCTCTTCCGTTTCATTTTTTCTCGCCGTATTTTCCTTTGGAAGATTCCTATCTCTGTTTGTGGGCGGTGTGTGCTCGATCTGTTTGGGAGGGTTTTTTTCATCATCATTTTCTCTAGCTTGGCCTCTCTCGATCTCCCTCTGATGTCTCTTCTGTAGATCTATTTTAGTTTGGGCTTCCCTATTGTGCCACAGAATCTTATGGCTTGTGGTGGTCTCCCTTCTTTGGTTTCTTCTCTGCTTCGCTGGTTTGTTCAGGGTCTGATCCATTATTAGAGATGTGTTTTCCCCTGATGCTTTGGTGGCTAGGGTTTGGTTCTCTTCTTATATCTTGTGATCTGGAGATTTGTGCCGGTGATGATGGGGTTTCTCTTATGTATCTTTCCATTGATCTCTCTTTGCATCTGTTTAGTGGTTAGGTCAGAGCTTTGAGGTCCATCTTTTGGGTGTGCAATGTTGATTTTTGGTATGGGGTCAGCACTTTGAGGTCCTTTTTTTGGGCGTGTAGTTTCTAGATTTTCTCCTTTGGATGCAGGGTGGTGTATCGTTGTTTGTGGATGTAGGATTTCTTGGGTTTGTCCCTATGGTCCTCGATCATGTGAGGTTTATATGCCGCTCTGGCTTGGTCTATCGAGCCTTTGAAGATTTTTCTGGGGTCTTTCTTTGTTGTTCTTTCTCGACAGAGTTTTGGTGTTCTTTCATGATGACATGCCTCCTCCCTATGATGCTCATATTTGGATGTATTCTTTCTTTCCTGAGGCTTTTTAGTCTTTTTGTTGCTGGTTTTTATCATGTTGATGCTCAAATAAAAGGTCCTCCTTGTACAAGGCCTAATTTTAGTGGGCCACTTTACTTGTGGTTTTCATCCTTTTTGGTTGAAGGGTTTAAGGAATAAATGCAAGTTTTTTCATGAATTCTCTAGAATGTAAATTTTATTTATCTTAATAAAATTTACTTTTTTTCTTTGGAAAAAAATGTTTTTTTACATTATGAGTTGAATGTTGTTCATGTTTGCATGTTTAATCCTACATCTATAACTTTGGTGTCATTATCCATTGAATGATTTAATTGTCTATAATTGTGGTGTCATTATCCATTAAATGATTTAATTGTCTATAATTGTGGTGTCATTATCCATTGAATGATTTAATTGTGTTTGGATGAGCCTTCATTGTCATGTTTTCATGCATTATTTAATTAATAGTATGAAAACAATATTTAATGGTATTAAAGTTATAAAATGTTGATTTCAACCTAATTATATGGTTGGGTATGTTACAATATTGTATAAAGAAAGAAAAAAATGGAAATTTGTGATTTTAGGAAGTACCACATAACCTCAATAGAGTACATAGGGTACTCAGTGTGTTACATATAGGGCCTAAGGAAGTTGCTTCATCCCACGACCATGAAAGATCCAAGGAATTAGGTCCTAATTGTTCCAAGTAAGGATCATGGTCCATGTAAGAGGCCCCATAACATCATTACTATTCTTAGGTTATTAGAAGACAATTAAGAGGTAATATGTGATGGTTTGAGGATTTTTCATTCTCCTTAGATTCGTACAAGTAACTTCCTATAGGGCCTACGGCAACTGTTTCATCCTGCTACCATGCCTATGACCTTGAGAACCATACCTAGTTTTGAAAATATCTAATTAGGATATGGTTAGGAGTGTTACATATTGTGTAGAAAGGATGAGTCTTGTGGTCTAGGCCATGGTTTAGGACCAAAACCTAAATACATACGCCCTAAGAGGTTCCTATAGGGCTCATGTCTTATGCATGAGGTCCTAAAAATAACAAAGGCTCTATCAAGTGAAACATTTGTACCTATGAGTGGTATATGAGAATATCTTAGACAATTGGTGTACCTTGGGTGAGTTTGTTGAGGATTGAGAGCAAAGGAATTGGTCCTAATTATTCCAGTAAGGACCAGGATCCATGCAAGGGGCCTAATAGCATCATTACTGTTACTAGGTGACTAGAACATAGTTAAGAGGTAATGTGCAATGGTTTGAATAATTATGATTGTCCTTAGATGCCTACAAGCCTCCCATAGGACCCAAAGAAACTCTTTTATCTCATGACCATGCATACAAACTCAAAAATCATACATGGTGCTCAAAAAATCAAATTAATATATAGTTAGGAATTTGACTTCTTGTGTAGCAAGGATGAGTCTTGTGGTATAGGCCATGGTTTAAAACCCAAATCTAAAGACATAGGCCCTAAGAGGTTCCTTTAGAGCTCATGTCTCATGCATGAGGTCCTGTAAAAACCAAAGGCCCAATCGAGGGAAATATTTGTACCTATGAGTGGTATATAGGAATATATTGGATGATTGTTGTACCTTTGGTCGGTCTATTTAAGAGTAAGAGACAAGAAATTAGATCCTAATTGTTCCAAGTAAGGATCACAGTCCATGCAAGAGAACGTATATCATCTAAGTTACTATTCCTAGTTGACTAGAAAGACATCTAAGATGTCATGTTTGATGGTTTGAGGAGTTTTCATTGTCCTTGGATTCCTAAAAGACTCCTATAATGCCTAAGGAAACTATTTCATCATGTGGCCATGTGTATGGCCTTGACAACCATACCTAGTGTTGAAAACATCTAATCATGATATAGCTAGGAGTTTGACGTCTTGTGTAGCAAGGATGATTTTTGTGGTCTAGGCCATTGTTTAGGACCAAAACCCAAAGACACAATCCCTAAAAGGTTCCTATAACACTCATGTCTCATGCAAAAGGTCATAAAAAGCCACAAACGCGTTATCAAAGGAAATATTTGTACATGTGAGTGATATATGAGAATATCTTAGACGATTGATGTACCTTGGGTGAGTTTACTTAATTGTAAGAGCTAAAGACTTAGGTCCTAACAATTGCAAGCATCATAGTCCATGTAAGATACCCCATAATATAATTACTATAATGACTGAAAATTAATTAAAATATTAAATATTACATGAAATATAAGAAAAAATAAACATATGTATCCATTTTTAATAAACTTTTCTAAACCCTCAATATATAACTAGTTGTATTTTAAACAAGTGTTGCATGGCAGCGTAGTCCCTATCAGGTTGGTATGGGAGTAAATGTGACCTAGTACATGCAGGTGGCTAGAAAGTTGAAATACACGTGGTTTGCGTGCAGAACATAATATTCCCGAATTAGTTCTTCTCGAAAAAATACAAAAAATTATCAATGTTTGAATGTTTGTTGGACACAAAAAATTTAGCATTACCGAATTGGTTATTTTTAAAACTAGGACATAGAAAGTGATCAAAAATAAATAAATTATACATACGAAATATGTATTTGTATAAAGTAGATATTTAGTAAATAAATTATACATACGAACAATGTATTTGTATAAAGTAGATATTTAGTAAATAAATTATACATACGAAATATGCATTTGTATAAAGTATATTTTTAGTTTTATAGATATGAAATTTGTAGCCCTCATTGCATATGTAGGCAGTTTTTGTATCGCGGGTTCTCGGGTTGGCGCTTTGAAAATTGGGTGTCTGATGTTCCGTGGTCTACAGATAGCACCGACCGTTCCGCGATATACAAAATGAGAGGTGTAGTTGCGGACTATATAAATTTACCAGAAATTAATAATGTCTGTTATATAATAGAATAGTAATAACATCTGTTGCACTGGATTACTTTTCTTTAAAACTAAGGCTTTTTTTGGAAAAAAAAGATATAGCATTACCGAATTAGTTTTCTTTGCACATGTTTTGTAGAGCATGGACGAACTGCTCATTCCATAATTAGCGAGTCTTTGGATCACGGGTTGTCGGGCTGGCGGTTTCAAAAATGGCCCTCTGTTGTTCCATGCCCTACAAAAACCATCGACAGTTCCGCGATATATAAATTGAGAAGAGGGCTTGTGAACTATAGAAACTTATTATAAAATAAATAATGGTTGTTACATATATCAGGAAATTACATCAACATTTAAACCATCAACGTCATTGAAGACCCAAAAATTAGCATACAATAGGAGACAAGAAATGTAGCATATCCAAATTAGTTTTCTTTGGAACAAACAAGAAGGTTCTTGGAAACCCAAAGTTTAGTATACAATAAAGACATTTTTGAATAAGTTTTCTTTGAAATTTAACAAAAAATAGTAATGTCTGTTACATGTTTGTGGAAATTTAAATGCGTTTGTCATATAGACTGGGATTGGGGCTCCTGTGGACCACCAAAAGAAATAAGTACAAGAATTAGGAACGTCAAAAGAAGTGTGCGATGGTAGAGAGGAAGACCTGAAAAGAAGAAATTAGAACTTATGAGTCTTTGGTTACAGTTTTCTATTTAAAGAGGACATAAGTGGATTGATAAAGAAAAGAAGATGGCAACATAAACTTAAACTGGAATGATAAACAAAACAAGATGGCAGTATAGACTTACTATGAAGCTGATGAATTTTTGTTACTGTCATTGATGGGTAGTGGACTTCTGTTGATCGGTTGTTGCCCTTCCTAGATGAGGCTTTCCATTCTGAGTTGGAACCATTATTCGAAGTAGTTTTTCATGGGGGCTGTGTTGATTTCATCTCGGATCTCTATGTCGTAAAGGTCGTTTTCTAATTTCCTTAGATCCATTGAAATACTATGCAGAGTCTATTCAATTTCTTCATTGTGTGAGGCATAGTCCAGTACCCAATGCTCATGTTCATCTAGACGATGTTCAAGTATGCTGTAAAACTTTTCGAAAGACAACCCCTTTAAAATATCAACTTGTTCCTGGAACGCTTCTTTGGTGGCTGACAAGGATTTGAGAATTAAGTTTGGATCTTGAACCTCGTTAGTAGTTCCAACTAAGTCCATCTGGAGAAGGCTTGTGAATAAATTTTCCTTTTCTGATATGACTTGTTTACATGATTTGACAATGAGGTGCAGGTTCTCAATTTTTTTTTGCCAGCATGCTTTTACTTTTTTGGTGCACTTTGGGGAGGGGAGTTTCTCCTATCTTCTTTTTAGTTCCGATGTGTTCAGGGCATAGTTGGCAAAAGGGTCCAGCACCTGATGACAAAAAATCTGTTCATTTTTTAAATTTGCCTCCAAATGTTCAAGCAAATCATTGGCCTTCTTTTCGAAGGAAACTAAATTTTGCAATGTTTCCCAGGCTTCAGTAACTAGCTGCATTCTTTTGTTAATGTTGTTCTCTACAAGGGCTCTGGAGCATGCAAGGAGGGTAGAGGATACTTTCATCTTCGCTGCAATGGTAGAAGGCATGATTTTTGCCAAAGGACTGGCAAATTCTGGTGTTGTAATGAAAGCCTGTTCAAATTCATTGAGGCGGTGTTTCAGATTGGCATAATCCATCTCCATTCCTCCAATGGAATAACGAAGAATGTCACTGGTTACCTGGTGAAACGAGCAGATTTTGGACAGGGTCATTTGGCTAAAGTCAATCTCTGTTCGAGATTTGCCTTTCCTATTTGTTACATCTCTCTTTTCAATGACCATACTTTTAGATTGGCTGTAAAAAATAACGCTCTGGATTATGAAGGATTCATCTATGTCAAAAAATTCGCTGTCAGATATGTCCACTGTGGACGACCCAATTTTTTGCATCTTCTCAGCTTCAATTTCAATTTGCAGTTTTCCACTGTCAATTTTGGGTTCCTCCGCGTGGCCTGCATTGTTTTTTCTCTTCTTCGTCAGTGGAAATTTATGAGAACTATCAATATTTATGCGAGGAGGGTTCTTATCTCCTCCTCTGTTCGAAGATTTCTGGGTTGCTTTCTTACTGGGATGGGCCGTCGAAGCGACGCTCCATGGTGTCGTGCTCTTGGGAGTGCTGGTGGGGGACTGGGTACTCTTCTCACTGGATAATTTACCATGTTGTTTGTACAATTCAGTTGCGCTCTGCAATGTCTCTGCATCACAATGGGCAGAAGCAGGATTGTTGTCGACACTGTCCCTGTCTTGGGTCAGGTGTCTATGGATAAAAGAGGTGTTAAAGCCAACACCCAGTAAATGTTCTCCAAAAATTCCATTGGGGTCGAACCCTTTTATCCTTTCAGTGTACCTTAGGTTCAATTTCTTGAAATGGGTGGAAAACTTGTCAATCTTGTTGATGTTTTTGCACATGAAGTCTCCGACTTTCCAGGGTAGAGGAATGAATTGTTTTTTTTTCTTGTCATGGAAAAAATGCAACTAGTGGTTGTATTGCCTTGCTATTTCTGCAACAAACATATTGTCTGTGATGTGACATGGAAGGAAGGTAGGATTTTCCTTAGAGCCAAAGACCATGAGGAGACTGTGATTTTCCTTTTGCTCAAGTGTGCCCTTTTTGTTCAAAAACTTGCTTTCATGGCCAGACATCCATGGAGCATCATTTCCTAACAATAAATCTTTGAAAACTGAGACAAATCCATTAAAAAATTCATAAAAACAATGGGAGGCCTTGTGTCTCCACAGGGCGTCATGCGAGAATGTTACTGGGTCGAATCCATAGTTTATTTGATTGGAAAGAGAAAGTTTTGGAAATGGGTAGCAATACACAATTGCGAAAATCAAGTAGGATGACATATACAATTTATTTGATTCTTTGAATCGTGACAACTGGGAACATAGTTCAATGGAGATTATCTTTCCCCAATCGAAAATGTATTTTTCCTTGACTGTGAAATACAAAATATAAATAATTATATGGGAAATGCTTGCTGTGGATGCCTGTCATGTTATTCTTGTAAACAGCCAAGCAATTTCCTGGAATGGATTTCTAAAGGAGCTTACCTGGAGCCTTGTGATATCTTCAGGAACTATTGTCGGGTCTTCGAGGAAGTCGAATAAAATTTCCAACCCATTATGATGTTTTTCTACAAATTACTTGTAGTCTTGTCCTCTGAATGTTAATGTTGGTTTCGACAATTTCAACATCTCGCGGAAGAGCTGAGGTGACAAAGAAACAGGAGAATGGTCGCACAGTGGAATAATTATTTGGCCTGGAATATATTTTTCGGCGCACCAAGAGACCACCTCCTTACAGTCAATAACCTCAGGGACATAGCTTGCATGAGCGATTCCAGAGGTCCAAATCACTTTGTTTTGGGCAGAACGAGATGAATAGTAAAAGTATTCCTTGGACCACTGGAACCTTTGGTCCTCTTCTGCGAACATATTTACTGTATCTCCACAAAACTGCTATCGATCCACTGCCATAGGTCTACAAAGACATTTATTTGTTCCAAACGATGAATGAAATGAAAGGTTAGAAGGGCTAATATAACCCTGCGCAAATTTTGGTTGAAAGCGTGTGAATGGGAGATGTCCTTGAGACTTTCGTTGATTAATGACAATCTGGACGACTGTTGCATGATGTGTTGTTAACATTAAACACTACTAATTTTATATATAGAAATGCAAACATGGTGGATATTGAAATGAGCGATTAAGCATTGCATATTTCTTGAGCAGCCCAACACGACGACGCGTGTTGGAGATGAACAATCGGAAAGGACAAAATAAGTTTCCACACATCTTGGTTTAATGCGTAATAATGGGATATCTCCTCGATTTTTTTTCCCATTAATGATAATGTTGACGGTTCCTGCATGGTGACCTGTTAGCATCAAAGGTTTCTAATTTCATAGAAAGAAAGTACGGAGCTTGCGGGCAGGGGAAAAAAACCGCTACAAAATAGGGTTGCAAGGTACAACTGTTGAAGGTGAGGGTGCCAGGGTCAAATTGTATTCCTCGGAACTTTTTGATTGCAATACACGTAACCCACCAACCGTGGCAATAAAATTGGCTAAGTATGGAGAGCAATAACGGTCGGTTGGAGGAGTCGTGTGATTATATAGATGGAGATAAAGATATCTCAACCCGCCAACACTGGAACCTGTGTTTATAGAAAGGCGACTATGTATATAAACACAAAGCGATAATACAAGGGAAGAAGAAAAGGGAAAAAGGACCAACAAGTCCACGGTGGAAATGTAAATCACATAAATTTTGAGTGCAATATGCATATCAGGGAAGGAGAAGCAGCAAACTTCAAATGCACTAACCTGAAACGCTGACTAAGAATTTGATATTTCGTGAATCCGTGAACAGGAGGATCCAAAATAGGGTCAGAGGTCTGGATGGTCAAATTGTATTATTCAAAACATTTGAATGCACAATCTGTAACACAGAAGAGGGGATGATGCCAGAACCCAGTAGTCAATTTCTATGTTGTGAATGAATGGATGTGAATTGTTTCGTATTGCTGTGTGCAGCTGTCACTTGTAAGAGTCATTAGTAAGAGCATAGCAAATGTATATTAGGAAGCACATTTGTCAACCGTGGCACAGTGAAGCTTACGAGTTCGAGGAGCACGCGATAGAATTGTAGATTTCCAACCCAACAACCATGAACATAAAATTGCCTAAGGTGTGATTATATACATGGAGATAATGAGAGCCATAATACAAGGGAAGAAGAAAAGGGAAAAAGGAGAAAGGAGTCGGCGGTGGAATTGTAGATCAGAGAAATTTTGAATACAAGATGTGAACCCGGTAGTCAATTTGTATATTGCGGAGGACCGGAGTAAATAATTTGAATGCATAATTTGTAACACGGAAGAGTGGATGATGTTGGAACCCGCACCTGTGTCCAGTTGTCAGTACTAAGAGGTAATTTAGTATTGAAAATAATATTTTAGATTCTATTAAATACTTCATAGGGATTAGTATCCGTAAACAATGGCAATCTCCACCCTTCTAGCCTTGCATTCCGTGTGTGAATTTGTATATCACGGAACTTGAAGGACTATTTGGAGGACATGAAAAAATAGAAGTGCAATGTCGAGTCATCCAGTCCGCAACTTCGCTTCTCAATTTGTATATTGCGTAATTTTGGGTGCTATTTGTAACACACGCAACAATGGAGGGCCAATTTTGAGCCCACCCTCCCCGAGAATCCGTGATCAGAAATTTCCATAGGTATGAAAAGGAACAGTTGCCGATTCAATTCTCCATGCGAGGATATAGATGGAACTGAAATTGGACCCAATGTGACAACCGTGGACATAAAATTGGCCAAGTATCGAAAGCAACAATGGTCGGTCATATTTGTCGTCTGATTGTATAGATGGAAATAAAGATATGCCAACCCGCCAAAGTTGGAGCTGCATATTTCGTGAACCCGCCAAAAGGAGGATCCAAAGTAGGCTGAGAAGGTATCCACAGAGGAGGCGAGGCCTATACCTTCTAATTGTATTTCTCCAAACATTTGAATGCATAATCTGTAAGACGGAAGAGCGGACGATGTCCGGTAGTCAATTTGTATATTGCAGAGACTACAATTCCAACTGTTTCGTACCTTTGTGTCCAGTTGTCACTAATAAGTGCTAATTTAGTATTCTAAATACATTTTTAGATACTGTTAGATACTTCACAGGGATTGGCATCCGTAAACAATGGAAATCTGCACTCCGCCATTTCTGCATTCCGTGTGTCAATTTCTATATCGCGGAACTGGGAGTGTTGTTTGGATGACACGAAACAATAGAAGTGCAATGTTGACTCATCCGGTTCACAGATTCGCTTGTCAATTTGTATATCACAGAATTCTAGGTGCTATTTGTAGGCTACAGAACAATGGAGCCCAATTTTTGAGCTCACCTGCGCGCTCGAGAACCCGCGATCGAAAATGTCACTAGGTATGGAATGTGGAATTTGTGCATGGTTTATAGAATATCATGTCCATATTTTATAGCCCCATAATACATGGGAAGAAAATAAGGGAAAAAGGACAGAGGTGTTAGCAGTGGAATTGTAGATAATATATGGGAACAAGAGAAGGGAAAAAGAACTGAGTATCTCGCAGAAGAACGTCAGGGTTCGCAAGCGTCGGCCCCACAATGGAGGGCATAAAATTGGATAAGTATGGAAAGGAAAAATGCTCAGTCGGATCCGTCATGCGAGGATATAGATGAAGATGTTAAAGCATGAATTGCAGATGGCAGAGGTATCTTTCGTACCACTTTGTCCACTTGTCACTAGTAAGAGCATTGTTGATGTATATCAGGAAGGATACGAAGTTGCTAGGGATGGAAACCAACAACAGATACTTTGAAGGAAGTCAATGTGTACAAGGAACCCGTGATGAAATTGTAGATCAAGGATCTTTTTAGTGCAAGATGTATATTGCAGAACGATAATCAGTTGGGTTCGCAAGCGCTGGCCCCGCAGCGGTGGGCATAAAATTGGCCAAGTATGGAAAGGAACAAATCACTGACATCGTTTTGCTGCAACATGTATATGACGAAATAGGGGACATAGGTGCTAGGTACCGCGAACCCGGGGCCTGGTGCCCAGATAACTGGGCAAGTATTGGCCAAGACAAAGTTATGATATCTATTTCAATATTTTTCATAATAGCATATATCAATGAACAAAGTTTTCATATTTATTTGAATAGTATTCATAGTAATATATATTAATGGATTGGTTGTTTCAAATGCAAATGATATCCCAATCTGCAAGATGCTTTTCGGCTTGCAAATTTTGCTAGAACCTTAAAAATTTTGACTGCAACATTTACATAGCGCAACAAGAAACATGAATTTGCATTATGGTCTCAACAACATAAACTCCTTATCATCTATTCATCTTGTATTCGTTGCAATGAGATTAGCAAACGCCGGCTCTCCATAAACATCAATATCTAAATTAAATTATATGCAATCAAAATTTGGTGTGACTTTTAAGTAATTAAAGCATAAATTGCAAATTACGGAAGTTCTTAGGCTGGAAGATGTATATGACGGAACAATGGACATAGTTGTTTAATACCACAAACCCAAACATAATTGCCTAAGATTTGCCGAAGAGGAATTTTTTTTGTATTTATTCCAATACTACTGATATTAGTGTATATGCACAGATATTATCAAATAGAAGAAGCTGCAATATATCCAACAAAATTCACAGGAACATTGCGTCAACAGTTCAGCCACCTTGTCATTACTCATTATTAATTCTATTCACGGAACCTGAAGAATGGGAGCAGGACGGGTCCTCCAATTTATTTCTTTAAATACAGGGCCGCTGCCACATAATTATGGCCTATGAAAAATTATTCTTACATGTAAAATGTAAACAAAGAACAGGCTAGGTTTTATTTAGATTGAAGTACTGGGAAACAAAAAAAAAACCTTGTGTTTCATGTTTAACCACATAGGGGAAGAAGGTAGAAAATACAATTAAAACAAATACCAGAAATTGGAAAACACTGTTAAAAAATAAACCAAAATTGTTCTATATTCAAATAAGGTGGGTTACAAAATACAACCGAGGCTATTTTCGACAACGATTGAGATTTCGCCTGCCGTCGACCAATTTAAAATATGTACATTGATGAAGCTTCTTCACAGTTTTGTACTTAATTGGTGCTGCCAAGTACATCTATCCCACTTTTTTGAATATCTTCTCTCTTCCAGATATGGCTTGCTTGCAATGCCTATTTATTCAACGTTCCATTCTTTGTCAAGTATTAATTTCCCTCTGCTGTCGAAAAGTTGGGGTTTAAGGTGCTTTGCTTGCAATGTTCCTGACCCTTGACATCCGAGACAACTTACAAATGCCATTCAGGCCGATTTCAAAGTGGAAGTAGTCGTTTTATGTCACAATAGCTAAAGCAGTGGAAAATAATTCAAGTACGTAGTGACTGGTATTCTCCCTATATTCGATCGTCTATTTGGTTGAGAAGCCTGCCTGAGGATTTGTATGTGGAACTTCTTTTCTTTATTACAGTAAATTGGAAGGAATGTCCAACCCAGATGCAAAAAGAAACTCTGTTGAGGTACACAACTTCTTCGGGTAGTAGAGGTGTGGCAAGTCCATCAAATGCTGCAGAATGCACCAGAACAGGTCTGGCAAGTGTATCAAATGCTACAGATGGCATCATAATATATATTTCTTCATAGCCATGGAGATATGGCGGCCCACAGAAAGGTATGGAATGTTCAGAGGTGATGCCAAATATGTAGAGTCTGCAACTACATCCAGAGGAAACTGAACAAACTTTCACAAAGAACATAACTTTCTTTCAAGTCGGCTACCAGACCCACATGCAGGTCATCATACTATGAAATAGAAACTTTTAAAGTGACAATATGTCATTTTATCCACCCATATAGTTTCTGCTACCCACCTCCGAGGTAGACAAATACTTGTGCAATCTGTACAACTCGATACAACTGCCAAATTTGTGTTGTTGGAAGAAGCTATATACTTAAACAAAGAACTATTTTGCACCCTACCTCAAAATCCATTACAATTCCCAGCAATAAAACAAATAAGTTCAACCAACAAATCTCCAACCAACATTTTCAACAAACCAAAGCATCGAACACAGGGAGAACACCAACCATAACATACTTGTTCTGTTTTTTTTGTCCTCTATGAGTTTATCTTTGTATAACAGAGTTTTGTTTTTACTCAAAGCTCATGTCACATAAAACCAGGCTCTATTCTTTCATCTACTCGTCAATCGCATCTCTAAGTTCTCTTACATGTGCATGACCAGGAACATTAGAACGAAGGCACCCTAAAGCGCAACTCTTTGATCATAGAGAGAAATGGCAATAAGTATTTAAAATCAAGGTTGGATGTTCTGCCGTAGATTTTGTGTTGATTCATTTTAATGACATATGTTCTCGATATTTTCACTTATTAATGCCAATTTTTTTTAATATATACGCTCAATAGTGACTACCAACACGTATTAAAATTCCCATATCCGGGCAGATTCTGAAATCTGACATCTAAGATATGAAAAATATTAAAGAGGGACATGACGTCAAGGTCTCTGTGGGTGACACATTCGTGAACTTTGTTGAAGCTTTTAAGAAAACTAAAACTGCACAAGCAAAAAATAAAATAAAAAGTATTTCGAAAATTCAAAATGCAGGAAAAAAGAAATTACCAAATCCCATAATATTCTCCTGTCTATTCATTTTAATGGGAGATGTCCTCCAGTTATTAAAGCCCATCATTTCAAAATTCACAATATTAAAGAGGGACATGACATCAAAGTCTCTGTCGCCGACACATTTGTGAACTATGCTAAAGCTTTGAATAAAACTAAAACTGCACAAGGAAAAAAAATAAAATAAATAATTTCGCAAATTTAAAATGCAAGCAAAAAAAAAATTACCAGATCCCATAATATTTGCTTGTCTATTCATTTTAATTGGAGATGTCCTCAAGCTTTCCAGTTATTAAAGCCCATCTTTTTGAACCTGTCTGCTCAGTTCTAACTTTTCAAAGCATATTTAATGTGTATTGGGAAGCGCAGAAGGTAGCGGGGATGGAGCCCTATGTAACAGACGTTAATACTATTGTTCTGTTTTTGTTCACGAGTGTATGTAAAATGTACGCAAAGAAAAGTAATTTGAGAATGATAGTTTTTTTGCAGGAGCCCTTGAAACTCAAATAGTGCGCAAGCCCGATTTTCATTTTGTATATCGCGGAACTGTCCGTGCTATTTATAGGACACAGAACAATAGGGACTGAACCTAGAGCCCACCATCCCAAGAACCCGTGATCCAAAAAATGCTCACTATTTTTTTTTTGTGTTTTTTGTCCACTAGGGTATGTAAAACACACGTAAAGTAAACTATTTCGACAATGTTAACTTTTTTGGACATGACAGCCTTCAAATTCAAATAGTCCGCAAGTCCAATTGTCAATTTATATATCGCCGAAGTTAACTTTTTTGGACATGACGGCCTTCAAATTCAAATAGTCCACAAGTCCGATTGTCAATTTCTATATCGCCAAAGTCTCCGATTGTCAATTTTCAGCCGCCTACCCTGACAACACGCGATGAAAAAACAGATTAAGTATGGGATGATGGCTCCGTGCAGGCTGTATATATATACTCTATAAAATTACATATTTCCTATGTTTAATCTATGTTGTCCAGGAAACCTATAATTTGATAAATTTCAATGTTTTTTATCTAGGATCCCTACTGTTAAAGAAAACTAATTCAGAAATGTTAATGTATACACCATAGTTCGATACAACCTATCCGCGAAGGCCCATCCATAATACTGGCTAAGTATGGAACCCAACTGCGGTCGATCGGAATGATCGCGAAACTCTCGCTGTTGACCGATTGTCAATTTGTATATCGCAGAACTCTCCGATTGTCAAATTTCAACCGCCTACCCCGTCAACCCGTGATGCAAAAAATGGCTAAGTATGGGATGACGGCTCTGCGGTCCAGGAAACCTATAATTTCATAAATTGCATTCTCTTCTACCCAAGATTCTTTTAAATAAAACTAATTCAGGAAAGCTAATGTATACACCGAACATGACCTGTCATAGTCCGATTGAACCTATTCGCGAAGCCACGTCCATAAAAGTGGCCAACTATGCAACCGAACGACGGTTGCTCAGAATGACCACATAAACAAGAAAAACTAGAGTCAAACTCAGTTTACAACAAGAAAGTAAAAGGGAGAGAACAATTATATCTCCCACACAGCAAAAGCCATTGTCATAACTATAAAACCATAGTAACACAGAATCCATGTAAAAAGCATCGGCAACCATGAAATATATTTTTAGGCCAACAAACTTTGCTTCAACGTGTAACAGATGCAATTTACACCGCCTGCAATTCTTTAGTCCGTTATTTTATCTTAATAGTATTCTATGCAAACTGAAGTGCAAAAACAAATGTGACCAAAGATCCAACCGCAGATGTAGCATCCCAACATTTGCAAACCCTAGCCAAACAAGAACAAGCACCAAACAAGAACCCAGCTAAGAAACACTAAAAGGCCCAACTGCAAGTGCAGGACCAGTACCCTACAAAGTCGAATCAAGCAACAATAAACAACATATAGAAAACAA
>JASDQU010186116.1:5949-18955 GCA_032191745.1 Picea mariana | reverse complement strand
CTTTGGCTAGGTCTAATAATGCCAGCCTCTAACATTTCTTCAACCATGCGCTCAATTTCACTCTTCTGGGCGTAAGGGTATCTGTATGGCCTGATGTTAGGAGGAACACTCCCAAGAATTAGGTGAATTTCATGATCATGATTTCGAGTGGGTGGAAGACCTTTGGGAATATCTTAAAATACTTTGGAATTCTTATCAATGATCCCTTGAAAATATTGAGGAATAGATGGCTTAGATGTTTGAACATCTAGTGAGCATAGTTGTGCAATAACTCCTTGATGCCCATTTTTCAATAATTTTGCCATTCCATTAGAGCTTATCACCTTACCGAGATTCCCTGTGATACCTCTTAACTCAATTTCTTTTCCTTCCAATGAAAATTTCATGAAAAGTTCTTGAAAATTAAAAGCCACTGTTCCCAATGATTCTAACCATTGAATTCCTAGTACAACATCTGCACCACCCATGGGTATAGCAATCATTGGACTATTCATTACATATTCCCCCATAGTAAGATTGATCTTATTGCATTTTCTTGATCAATTGATATTTCCTCCATCTGTAATCATTACTTGAAACTCTGGCATTAGATATACAAAGCAATTGAGAGCTTTGGCTAATTTATAGTGAATGAAATTATGAGTACTGCCAGAATCAATTAGGTTTATTACCTTTTTCTGTTTGATGTATCCTTTGATCTCGAGGGTTTGAGGAGTACTAATTCCAGCCAATGCATTACACGATATCGTGGGAGTCAACTTTTCAGATGAAATTGCTTCTATGTTTTCATCTTGAGATGGTTCTTGTTCTTGTTCTTCTTCCTCTTCACAATCTATGTAGAATAATTTCTTCTCACCGCACTTATGTGCCTTACTGTACTTGAGTTCACAATTACAGCATAAACCTTTTTCTTTTCTTTCCTCCAATTGTTGAGGTGTCAACCTTGTAGGTGGAGGTGTTTTAGAAGAAGGAGCATTGCTCTCTCTATAAATGTTAGGATTGGTCCTTCTAGTAGCCATATCCATATTTTTACTTTCAACATTTCTTTCCACCTTAAATGCATTCTCCAATGATTTGGGTTCCCAAAGATGAACCTCATGTTGAATGTTATCCTTTAAAGTTCCTATGAATACGTCAATCAAGTGCTCATATGGAATATTTGTTACCTTTATATTCAATCTTTGGAAGTTCCCTCCTTCTCTTTTTGTTTGGATGATCTTTATATTCAATATTATACTATATATTAATAGATAATTTCAATTCTCTGCGTAATTGACTAAACCAAAATAAAAACATTAACATGGGGGAGCTAGTCCAAGTGCGAGCTCGAGCTCGATCGACCAAGGGTACTGTAGGCTGGGAAAAAATTATAGCCACATGTTGGGCACTGTTTGCTTGCATGTGCTATCGTCATCACGTCGACTAGGAGGTCCAGACGTTGTCCCAAGAGTTGTTAAATGTGTGCTCGGTCGTCCATTTTCTGTAACAACTCGAAGATGAGCTGAAGGTGCTCATTTGGAAGTTGAATTTGGGTGGGAGGAGGCGACTCCTCCATCAGATATGCATCCATCTCCAAGTCTGCATCCACTGCATCCACTGCTTCCATTTTTGTTTTTTTAGTAGCCACTTGCCAGCTAGGAAGAATGTTTTCCTCCATCAAGAGTTCTCCAATGCTATAGAAATGGTCTGGAGTGTGGGTGCTGGGGGTGGGGGGAATTCCTGGGTGAAGTCTAGGCAGAGGAGAAAAATTCTTAGGAGGGAGAAGTTCCTCCTTGATTGAGAAGCTGCCAATGTCATTGGTGGGATTGGGGGTGGGAGACCAGGGTTGTTGAGGCTGATTATGGCGTTGGTTGAGATGACTGGTAATTATGAGGGCTAGCTGAGATGGGGGGAGTCTGTTGCGTCTGGTAAGGGCGTTGTAGTAAAACAAACCCCTTCTGAACTTGCCCCTCTTTGGGCATGGTGTAAGTGTTCAGGTGAGGATTGGGCTGGATAAACAATGAAGCATTAAACGTGGGTGGCCAAACAATCGAGCACAAGGAAAAAATGATATGGGAGAGCTAGGGAATTGTCACGCACAAGGTGAAGAGAAAGTTGAGGAGTAATCCGGAACAAGGTAGGGAAGGAATGAGAGAACGATCTAGAGCATAGGCCTTCATAGTTCTTGGTGAATTGACATGGGTGAGAGCCATGAAGGCCAAGGTGACTGCAAGGCTGGTGTAGGTACCTTGCTTGGTACGCCCAACCTGGTTCGCACAAGGTTGCATTAAGTTTCCTTGGAGTTCCCAATGCACTCCCATTAATCCACGATGAGTGTGGGTCATTCAGTATAGAGGGAAGGGGGGCTTGCGGTAGGGATTAATAGCTCCCTACATGGCCTAACTCCACCTGTCATCCTTTGCATTCCACCTGTCACCCCATCTGAGAGATGTAATACATTACATTAATATATTAATAGACTATTAATTTATATACATTGATACATTTATATAATACATTAATGTATTACATTAATACACTACTATTATATATTACATTAATGTAATAATTAATTATACATTAATTGTGTGTTAATATATTAATGGTTGTCCCCAAGGCATGACCGTCAACTAGCAACAACCACTTATAAAAGTGGTTGATATACGTTGATCGATGTCATTTTCAACCTTTCCAAACTAATGGTGTCAATCGACGAATATCAACCACTTTTATAAAGTGGTTGTTTCTAGTTATATGGATATTGAATTGAGGAACTACATTTCTTATTTTTTGTTGAATTCTTATTTATATTAAATTTGTTTAATTTGTTGTTGTTAATGTTATTGGACATTTAAGTAATTCTCTATCAATGTTGTTAAGTATTTGCCTAAAACAAAAATGCTCTCTTATAGAGCATTCTAGTGTAGTGAAGCCAATGTATATGATGACGATGATGGTTATTAATGTCTACTAAGAAATGTAAAGAATTACTTAGTTTGATTTAAAATTTTATTTATATGCTTGAATCTAACTTGAAGACAACTGTTCCTAAATCAATATAGTTTCAATGAGTTAGAAGGTTAAGAAGGTTGTTATAATAACGAATATTTTGAAATCACAATTTAATGTGGGTGTAGTCAATACATTTTAAGAGAAAATTCCTTTTAGTTTCAACCTTATTAGTGTGACAAATGACAAATTCATTCAACTCACTATGTTTTCAGAATTGTCTAACACCCTATTTAACTATGGAGATAGTGAGAATTTGTTGCAATTTTAACAGTGTTGATTTTTTTCTTTACCCTACTTAAAATTCACAGATATTTTTTATTTTCTAGATTAGGTTTAATCACCTCTTTATAGTACCTTAATTTTGTATTATTTTCTAATTCTTTATCGCACCAAAATTTCTCATTAAATTTAGATGTACTGATATTTTTAATATTATCATTATTTTGCAAAATGGACTTTTCCTTTCAGATTCCCCAATGATTTAACTATGCCTTGGCATGGCATATTTATGCCAACCTAGCTTGAGTCGCACATGGTTTTGACTAGAGTTTGGTGTAATCTTAGGAAACCTCTTGTATTCCATGTTTTTTATCTTGATTTTGTACATCAAGTACCCAATCATAAGAAGCCAATCAGTTTCTTCAAATTGAATCCAAATTGGTGAAAAAATGAGCATTTCTTGAGAAAAATTAAGGAGGTTTGGGAACCATTTGACGACTCTTCCCTAGAATCGACCCCTATTTAGTTTCAACAAATTCTAAAAAGGCAAAAAAGTAGCCATCAAGTGGCCAGTGGAGAAAATGAAGAAAGATTAATGGCCCCTTTTGGATATTGAAGAACAACTGGAATTGTGTTATAATAAAGAAGGCTTTGGACTCCTAACTGAAGATAACAAATCCGATATAAAAATCTTGGAAGAAAAGAAGAGGAAAAAGAAAAATAATGGAGGATAAAAAGTCGAGCAACTTGGTTATAGGAAAGATGTAACACCTTATTTTCCCCTAGTCTGTAATTATAATTATGACTTAAAGACTAGAACAAAAAAACAATGTGAATGTATTTTGTTTAATTAATGTAAAAACTTTTCGACACGATGACTGAAAGATGGAGCACTTGTATTGGGCATGATACCACGAGAGGAAATTGGTGAGGGGATTGGGGTATTATCTTGACTACCAAGAAGTTGACCTTCACCAAAGAGCCATTTTGTCTAATTTCCAAAAGTTAATTTTGAATTCTCTCTTTCCTTTTTTCCAAAAACCAATGAATGAAGGGGGTTCGTAGTTGAACAACCAATCACCCATGATAATGGAAGTATGGATAAATGGTGAGGAAAGATAAACAATTTCATCGAGGGTACATCAGGTACCCACCTAGATCTCCATGATTGACCCCAAAATGTATAGAAATCAGAAACCTTCTTGGAGGAAGGAAAAACAGAGAGAATGCACAAGGGGTTCCAGAGACAGAAAAACAAAGGAAGATATAGTTCTAGAAAAGAGTAGCAGTGGGGAGAAATCACGAGAAGACATAGCAGATAGTAAGCATGTCACAAGCAGGGGAAATTACCAAGAGAATAAGCTCTCTGAAGCATAGAATTGGGATATGAAATTCAAGCAGAGAACCCTGAACCCGACTTAAGCTAGAGGGTTTCAAATTGATGCTTGTTGGGAAAGGAAAATGACACTGAGACAGGAGGGAACTGAGGGATTGTAGAGGAAGTGAAGGGAATCCCTTGTGCCAAGGAAATCCAGTTGGGAAGGCATCAATAAAGTTCATGGATTCCCTAGCATGGTGGGTAGGAAGGGGTTTATGTTGTTGATTGTTTATGTGAGAGAGTGGCCTTCACATCCAATAACTTCCTTGAGAGTTCTAGGTTTCCTTGGTGGTATCATGTCCTGGCACGAGGTGGATAGTTGTAGAGAGGACTAGTGCAACTGAGCCTATGGTTAGGTGGAAAAGTGCTCACCCTCAGTTAGTTGGTTTGACCAAAAACTTATGAACAAATAAGTGCATATTTATTCTCAGTTGATTTTTATGTCGGTTCAATCTATACAATTTATTTGCTTGTGTAGTCTATGAAAATATATGGGTTATGAGAAACAATATAAGAGAGATGGAACATATGTATGATTTGTATTCTCTACATGCACTGAATTTCCTTATTGGTTATTTTTTTTGGAGAAATTTCTATTTTCGGCACACTAGTTCATTAGGAGTAACACTAGTTCAGTGAGAGTTAATTGGCTAGTTCTATTTTAGACTTTAACACTAGTTCATTGGGAGTTAACTGACTAGTTCTATTTTAGACTTTAAGACTAGTTCATTGGGAGTTAACTAACTAGTTCTATTTTAGAATTTCTAATCTTAGACCATCACTATTATGCATGCATTCCTAATTATAGGATGTCATTGCCTATATGAGTGAAGATCACTCACTCATTGATAAGATAATAATATGCATTGATTCTCATTCTTCATTGTGTATCTCTCTTCCTTTTCTTGATAAGATTTGTTTGTACTTTCTTTATCTAGATATCCTATGTATCTTTCCATGAAACACTGACATGGTATCGGATTTATGTTGCTTGGAGCAAGCCAGACAAGCCAAAGAATAAAGAAAATCGGAGTTTTGATGAGTTAAATCTGTGGTCGTACCTTTCAGTAGTTATTCCTAAAAAATGTTATGTTTCTGAGGAAACAGCTTGCTAGGCAAGTAAATCGACCCATTTTGGAAGCGTGTTTTCAACCATTTGACGAGATTATTCACCGTTTTCTCAGAAAGTAAGCCGCAAGATAGCCTCATGAAACTGATACGAATCCGTGGTCATACTTTTGAGTAGTGATTGCTCCAAAAATATTAATTTTTTGAGGAAACGACCCCCCTATAAAGTAAATCGACCCATTTTGGAAGTGGGTTCTCAATCATTTGGCGCGATTCCTCACCGTTTGCTCATAAAGCAAGCCACAAGATCATCTCTTGAAACTAATACAAATTTTCACTGAAAGTGTCATTTTTGTCGTGATTTCTTAATTTGCCACTTGCAGATTGAGAGTAAATTTTTAGGGGTTATTAGAAATAGTGGGAGAGATGGATATGACAACTATTATATGTTCAAACTTGGTGGTAATCCTCACACCTTATAATTATTTTGATCTGAATCCCAAGGCAGAATTGCAACTCAGAAGGAAAGGACTGTATAATTTGACGATGGCGACAGAAACATAACCTAAATAAGCAATTGAGAAGATGAGATGGGCGAACTATAAGGATGAGGCTACAAAACTACTTCTTGAGTTAATATCCACTGATTTATTGTTTCATGTTGTTGCATGCAAGACTCCAAACGAGATTTGGACCACCCTAGAAGGACTCTTTGGAAAGCAGGATGAGATGTGAGGTCATATGCTTGAGGTAGAGTTGAATACCTTAGACCCTAAAAGTTTTGATAATATACAAGATTTCTTTACTAAATTTAAATCTTTGATTTTGAGCTTGAGTGAATGTGGTATTGACAAGTCTACATAAGAGAAACAACTTATTCTAACAATCTTGGCCAATCTAGGACCAAAATAGGTTGTATATGTCTCCAATTTCCATTATGGCAGATGTCTTTTTGGAACAAATTGGAAAATGCCTACGTTGGATCAGTTCATTGAGTCTCTTACACAAGAGCAGACAAAACTCATACAGATGGGCCTCATGAAATATCCCAAATTACATGCACTCACCATGCATGATGGAAAAGGGTCATCCAAACAGAATGAGAAGGAGGGATATTCCAAACCCTTTAATGATTCTTCAGGTTCCAAAGACTTTTCATATTCCAAGAAGAAGAAGAAGGGAAAACAGTGCACTTACTGCAATAAACTGAATCATGAAGAATCCACATGCATGAATAAACATATCAATCTTATGGCACAACCGCTTTAACAAAACAACCTTGTAAACTTCATTCTAGAGGGAGTCAAGAAGCGGAAGGAAGAAGATCATGCTCCTAAGAAAGGTAATCATCATTCTCTAGTTGTAATTAATTCCTCATTTGATTCATGGATTATAGATTCTGGTGCATCACATCCTATGGCAACTAAAGAGGAAGTTTTTACTTCTTTGAGTCCATGTTCAAGACCCCTTATTCTCATGGGGGATGATACTTCAGTAGCAGTAGCAGGACAAGGGAGAGTGGAACTCGAAAATGGCAGTTTTGAGAATGTTTTACATGTTCCAAAGCTTTCTATGAATCTGCTCTCAGTTTATCAGATCACTCAGAAACATAAAAAGGTTGAATTTACATCATATTCAGTTTCAGTAATTGGCATGCATGACAATTCCATCATTGCAATTTGTGAGGTGGATCACAAGTCAAGGTTGTATAAATTCACTAAGTTTTCTGACGATGACTCTTCTATTCTACTTACACATAAGGAGAGTATTTTGCATGTGCCTCCAGTGCAACATGCATATACTCTTGTGCTTCCATCAGTTTTAGACATCAGAGATGATTCCATACACTCAGGTTTTGTACATGGAAATAAGCAAGTAGTACAACCAGATAAGAAGCCAATGCCGAAGCTTCAACATATGCCCAAGAAGGCACATAACACATTTCAGGAAGCAGACAACCTTGTAGGGAATCCATTGGATTCAAGGAGGACTCGATCTTAGCATGAGGATCCTTCTCATGTATTTCCAACTTTAGAACCTACGATGCCCATGCATTGCTATATGGTTCAATCTTCTGATCCAGAGACCTACAATAGGGTTGTGGGAAATCCATTATGGAAAGCAGCCATGCAGAAGGAGTATGACTCATTCCTATAGAACCAAACTTGGAATGTGGTTCCACTTCTACCAGAAAGGAATATTTTCAGGTATAGATGGGTCCATAGGATCAAGAGGTACAAGGCTAGATAGGTTTCCAAAGGACTTCATCAGATCCATAGATATTTCTACATCTTCACGAAGAATTTTAGTGAGCAGAAGTTTCAGACTTTGCGGGATCTTCTTGCAATGAAGAACACAGTTGCCTAGTAGCTATCATTTTCTTCTTTTGATACATTATATTTTGAGGGGGGGTTTTGTTCCCATGTGGTTTTCTTCTTTCCTCGTTTTTATTTAGTGTTCATTAGTTGCATTGTACATGAGTACCTAAAATGGCCTAGTGGTCGTGACTCATTTTTTACTCCATAGTGATGTTAAAGGGGGGTGTTGGAGAAATTTCTATTTTCAGCACACTAGTTCAGTGGGAGTAACACTAATTCAGTGGGAGTTAACTGACTAGTTCTATTTTAGACTTAACACTAGTTCATTGGGAGTTAACTAACTAGGTCTATTTTAGACTTTAAGACTAGTTCATTGGGAGTTAACTGACTAGTTCTATTTTAGACTTTCTAATATTAGACCATCATGATTATGCATGCATTCCTAATTATAGGATGTCATTGCCTACATGAGTAAAGATCACTCACTCATTGATAAGATAATAATATGCATTGATTCTCATTCTTCACTGTGTATCTCTCTTCCTTTTATTGATAAGCTTTGTTTGTACTTGCTTTAGCTAGATCTCCTATGCAACTTTCCATGAAACATTGGCAATTGTCTCTTGGCAATTTGTGATGAATGGAAGGAATCTATGCTTTGTATACCCAATATGCCCAGTAATCTACTTTTTGGTTATTTTTATTTTTGAAATTATATTACAAATACCCTATGGTTGAGAGCACAATCTCTGAGAGAATTGCATGTGGAAGAATAATTTACTAGCTAAGTAGTAGAAAGAGGTGTGTGTGATGAGGTTTTATGCGCTTAGGGATTATTGAATTTCCTTAAATCTTAGATTCCTTGTTTTCAGGTTATAGCATGGTTATGCCTCGCTTTTGAAGGTTATAAGCCCCATTGCTGGTATCTCTTGAATATCAAGGGTGTTAGTTTGGTAAGCATGCATTGCATGAAACCTACTATTATATATATTTCTTAGAATATTTTCACCTCAGAAATCCGAATGTCTCAGGGTTGAAACCTTATAAGTGTGAAGTCGATGAATTAACTTAGTAAATTTGAGGAGGTTGGAGTTCATTGTGGAAATGAGAAGAAAGTGGCTCATAATTTTAGTTGGCTCAAGGAGAGAATTCCATTGAAGCGTGATATATCTGAGCTATCTATAATCCAAACTTTCAAATAAATCAACAACAAGGAAAATCCAAGATTCTCGAATGCCTGGATTTTCATGGTTTTGTCGGCACAGTTTTATCATGCACTGAGCTAAGTCCGACATATGGATCCGGTCATGTATTTTTATAGGATTTAAGGTGATATATGAATCCTAGGATGTTTGGATGTATAGGGATCCATCTGTGTGGTTCCATTTGGGAGTGGCATCGATTTGGCATCTGGATTCATACTTTCATTTTAAAGGGTTTTGAAAGCATGACCCAGATTACTAGATGTTTGAATGGTTTTGGTTCAGTCGGCAAGGTTCCAATCCCTATTCGACATTTGGATTTCCATTAAAGGTGCATTTCTTAATACCTCTTCTAATAGCTAACATGGATCTATGGGTTCCACATCAAGGTTTCATCCATTGGGAACTTGGCTAAGAATTGATCATGATCGTTCATCGGTGAATCACCCTGGATTATAGACCATTTGTTTTTCCTCAAGATATGTGCCCAATATTTCGTCAATTATCCAATGAATGGTTATGTGGAAACTTTCTAATGTGGAAATATATGTGTATGCTGACATGGTGGGATATGTCTATGTTGATGTGGCATGACATGTGGAAGCTGACATGGTGTGACACGTGGGTGATTATGTGGCATGACACATGGTTGATGGTGTGGCATGACATGTGCATTGATGCTTCAGTCGATTTGGAATATGGATATTTCTCCACCTTTTCGTAAGCCTTAAAGAAAAACCTGGACTCCTAGATGTCTAGATTGTCATGGTTTCCTCAGACATGGTTCCATTCAGGAGGGGAGTTAAGTTCGACAATCTTGATATGACCTTTCTCTTTTAAACAGTATTAAATTGCATTTCAGATTTCTATATATCTGAATCATCACGGTTCCCATACATGGTTTCATTCAACATTAAAGCACTCTACATAGATAGTGGGCATCTTCCTTTTTAGATAAAAAGGAAAACCCAAATCATTTGAATCTAGTTAGGAATTTTAATACAACCTTTAAATAATCCCAGATCCAATATGTGAGGTTCCATGGACCTCTTTTTTAAGGAAACATCCACATCATTTGGCACATGCGATATGGTCCACATGGAGGCCACATGGTCTTGATGGAATCACTTTGAGTATAAAGTCCAAGAAATTCAAGGGATAGTATTCTTTCTCTCCGTATCTCAGAATCGAGCATAGTGACAGTTGTTGGAAAGCTCTTGAGGAGCAAATGTTTTCCTATGAGCTTAGAATCAATGATTGAGTTAAGTTTAAGAATGGTAAGCTAGAGGGAAATTAGAAGGATTTTGTATGCCCCATCATCCTAATGAAGGTTTGGGGGTCGGGTGTGTTACAGAGTAGTATCCAAGCAATGGTTAAAACAATAGACTTAAATGGACTAGATAAACACCACAAATATTTATATGCCAAGACTATGATGAGCATGTCCAAATATGTATCATTAGAATCAATATCATTCAAATGATTGTCCACAACAACATATCATCACTATAATTGTTGATAACATCATCATGGAAGTCATAATCAAGAATAGTGTCATATACATCTTCAATTTCTTCAAATTCTTCATCTAACACATCTACCTATTGGTAGTATGTCACATACCCACTACCTGAATCAAGTTTTTCATTGATTTTTGGTCTTCTGCAGAATCAGAACCCCCGAATTTACCTATGGAGGCCTAGCGCAAGCTAGCTTTTTCTCTCTCTCTCCATTCCCATGTGATCGCGGGTCATGATCATGGTTCAATTAAACACAGTGCCTATTTGTATTTCATGCCTCGGCACTACAGTAATGTCAAATCATTCGACTCTGCAACCGCCGAACCCCGACAGGGATAGCGCCTGACCAATAGGGACGAATTCCTACAGGATTAGAAAATGACCACTAGGAACAAATCCCAATAGGTTAAGAGAATAGCCAATGAGAACAGGCCCCATCACATGGTTAAGTGGAGTATAGGTGGTAGAGGGGAATTGTGACACGGTAGTCAACAGGACAGGAGGGGGTCCCCATTTCACACGCCACACTATTCTGGACCCCCCCCCCCTCATTAAAGAAAGAATGGTAAGGGGGGTTTGGAATTCACCTAAGCGTCATTGATCAAAGTGAATTAATCTCAACCATTCGAGAGTTGCACACCCGATTTTGGACCCCCCTCCACTGCTAAAGGCAGAACAGCAAGGGGGCTCTGGAATGAAACGCCAGCAGTAGATCTAGGTGGGTGGACTCTGGCCATCTAGATCTGCTTGTTACTTATCTTAATGCGTATTCATGCCCCAGCTTAAAGCCGACATCTCTTCCTCACATCAGACGGTCGTTACAGACCCTGAGACTCCCCAAAGGAATCTCGTCCATTCATCGGGACTTAGCCACGTGCTAACGTCTCGACATTATGGGTCGGGATTTATCAAGGTGAGAGCCCAAGTTTCTTCAACAGAACTCCTGAATCCCCGATCCCCGATTTCCCAAAACGGGTAATCTCTCGACACGTTACCTCCTTAAATCGGATGGTCCACGACTGCTCCGGGGTTTCCACCATGGAAAGTCCTGATCCCTTGTCGCCAGAACTCCCGATCTCGCGATTCCCGATTTCCTGAAACGGGTAATCTCTTGACACATGGCCTTCATAAATCGGACGTCTCAGATCTATTCCGGGGTTTTTACCATGGAAAATCCTGAACTCTCGTCACCCTGACTTCCGAGTTTGCGATTCTTGATTCCCCAAAATGGGTAATCTTACGACACGTGGCCTCCGTCGTTCGGACGATTCAGATCTATCTCTAGGTTTTCACCATGGAAAATCCTGAACTCTCGTCACCAGGACTTCTGAGTTCACGATTCATGATTCCCAGAAATGGGTAATCTCTCGACACATGGCCTCCGTCAATTGGATGGCTTAGATCTATCCCAGGGTTTTCACCATGGAAAATCCTGAACTCTCGTCACCCAGACTTCCGATTTCGCGATTCCCGATTCTCCGAAATGGGTAATCTTACGACACGTGGCTTTCATCATTCGAATGGTTCAGATCTATCCTAGGGTTGTCGCCCCTATTCACTGGGGTTTTAACCCTCGAGCAACTCCTGACAGATCCAACAGCTATCGGGTTTTCCAGCCGAGATTTGACGGCTCAGGTTGGTTCCTACCTGCGCATTCTTCCACAACTCCCTGGATGTATAAAAATCAATGGTCTAGATACTCTCATGGACCTTGGAGATCTACGATCCAATTTCTTCGCTGCCCATGAGGACACAGAGAAACCAAGTGGTAAGGCGTTTAATGCCATACTTTCTCCTACCAATCTAAAGATCGGGTGTGACAGCAGATTTCCTGACGGAATCTCGTCCATCGTTCAACACCTATCAGGGATAAGGTACTTAACCTTCTAGCTTCTTCCTCTGATCTGACGGTCGTGAGTGACCATAGATCTCTCGATGGGACCTCGTCCATCGATTTGATACTTCTTCCTTATGTGATCATCTCGAGTTTTCAAGAGGATCGTTCCTCCTCGTGCAGGGTTACTAAGGTCTTACGCCTTCACGTTCTCTTTCCCAGTTCTTGATGGGCTTTTCAAGGAGGGTATCTCTATGGGGAGGTTTACCCAAGGTACTATCAGAGGCATATATGGGTACCTTTCTCCCACGAATCATACATGCAGTCTAAATTAGGTCGGTAAGCATATAAATAGCAATTCAGGAGGACATACGCCATACGTAGTGTTTCCATAGAAATATACAACTACTAGTACTGAACAAAACACCATACAGACATTCTTATAATGAAACCATTCACGGTTTCATAGCTTATGA
>JASDQU010186114.1:8797-19620 GCA_032191745.1 Picea mariana | reverse complement strand
GACGAATGGTTAGGATCTTCTCTAGATTTAGGGACTTTGGTACTTTCCCTACTTCGCACAATAATCACCAACTTTCTCCGGAGTGTCGAACTTCTGGACACTCGCTAATCTACTGACATGTGCACTCAACGACGAACGTTCAGGATCTTCTTCGGAGTTCAAGACTTGGGGGATTTTTCCTCCCTTCCAATAAACAATGAAAAATTGCTAGAGCAGCGAAGTACAAATGACTTTGGTGCTTAACAACCACACACCTTCTCCATATTCGACGATTGTGAGGGATTTTTCTTCTCTCGCATATATCCAGTGACCCAGATCTAATCTTGTGGCCCAAATCAATGGTTGTTGTGGTTTCTTTCCTCTGCTAGCTTTCTCAAACTGCTATGCCTCGTGAGCTTTGGAACACAATCCAAGTGTTCTCTTAGTGCCTTCCTGGCACCCAGGGACGCACTATAACTTCAAAACTATGTGAAATTTTGCTTCAATTTCAACTTACTCGGCCCATCTAGGATCAGTGTTGAAAACTAGAGATTTGATACCAAATTGTAACACACCCACCCAACCACCACCCAGGTCGGGTCACATCACTGATACTTCTTTTTTCCATCGGTTCTGATACTGCATTGTAGCATCCCTAGACTTATGTTGGGATATTCCATGTAGAACTTTTCGAACTGTATACATAAATTTAAAAGCATACAAATACTCTGCAAATATATAGAATTCATGTGGAATAATACTAACAATGCACATGCAACATACACAGGGAAAAACCCATGAAATTAAACATTTAAAGAAAAATGCAGAAAGTAATATAAAACACAGTTGATACTTATCTTTTATAAAAGACCACCAACTATGTGTAGACCTTCCACGATCCTCCCAACCTTAGACTAGGGTTCTTAGAACTCTCAGTAGTGGGTCACCCCTGACTTGGGACTAAACTCCACCCGGGTAAAGGGATTCCTAGCTAGGATGATGTATCTCAGACAACAAGAACAACTCCATTAGGTGCCTACTCAAACTAACAACTCACAGTCTCTCATTCCCCAAATGCATGTCCCACCCCACGAAGTGTGCCCCTTCTCTACTCAACAGTCCTTCGGCTACCCCACTTCCCTTCTAAGGCTTCAGTAATAGGTTGGACAGGAAGTCTCCTAGCAATGTAGTTGGAGTTGGGCTGACTCAGGAAATAAATTACCAACAATTCTCTCGCCTCGAGAGATTTTCTCATGGGCTTGACAACCCGCCTCTTCAATCCACGGGCATGGCATCTCGCCTCTTCAATCCCACGAGCCTGACAACCTGCTTCTTCAGTCCAGTGCTAAAGTCAACCAGGTATGGGTAATAGAAGCAACATAGTTTAGGGTAAGTGCAGGAGGTGATGCTCATAACAAAAAGGGGCATGGGTTATTATTGAAGGTGTGTGTGATGCATGGAGAGATTCAAATTATGGAGAGCCTGGCTGAAATGGAATGGTCGAATCGAATGCAAAATCTACTAAGCCCAAGCTCTTTGTATGCATGTCCCAAATTGGACACTTGTCAAGTTGAGAGCCACTTTGGCCCACTTTTCCCCATCCTTAGAACTTAGGATAAAATAATTATCCCCNAACTGGACACTTGTCAAGTTGAGAGCCACTTTGGCCCACTTTTCCCCATCCTTAGAACTTAGGGTAAAATAATTATCCCCACCTTAGTCTTTAGGAATAATATTATAATATTCCTTTGGAAATATTCCCTCTAGCTTAGCCTCCTTTCTAGGCTCTTAGCCCCCCCTTTCCCTTCCTAGTGGAGTTTAGTCCCCCATACTCTTTTATCGTGGTTGGTCTACATGCAACAATGTATTTTATTAATGATATGAGTGTTTACATATACAAAAATAGGCTCAATGGTTTGCAGCATGTACGTTCTCCGACCTAATAATCACATAAGCCTTCTAACCTATAATAACCTGACTAAAACATATTTACATTTACAGCTGGGGTTCGGTCTTGGGGTATTACACTTTCACCTCCATATTGAATAGAGATTTTGAAGGGTTCATGACACTTGAACTCAACTGCTTTTTTTCATATTCTTTTCATGACTCCCTTTCTTCCCGATCTTTTGTCTTCCCCTTCAATTTTTTCTTTGATTTAGAGCCTCCATCATCTCCAAATGCTCTCGTCTTGTTTTCTAGAGTTGCCATGATGAGGTTCATTTTCCACTGATGTCGACAACTTGTGCTTCGAGCCACTCAAATCTCTCTTATGTCTGATCTCAAGGGTTATTATGAAAAGACTCGTCTGTCATGGCCAGGGTTTATGTGACTTCTCCTTAATTTGGTTCTTGGATCACAACATATCTAATAAAACACTGAAATGTTTTCTATTAAGGTTAATTTCCTTTAGATCTCTAGAATATTTAGTAGATAAAATGCAAAAAAAAACGAAGAAGTAAAACACATTCACATTATCCACAAATAAACACAAGATATGAGAGAAAACCAATACGAGAGAAAACCCAACTAGAAGGTGAGGTTGCTTTGCTCTATTTTCTCTAGTAAATAAACGATGTAACTATAAATAAATATGCACTGTCTTGGAATTTTCTTTGACATGTGGCATGTATGGCTGCTACAAAATGTTCTCTCCTATAACACTTTTGCTAAGTCGTGGAACAAGATACAATGCAAAAGAATGGAACCCTCTTTTCTCCTAGTTGCCCGATATTTAACATAGCCCCATAGTCATCTAGGGATAGGTTTTTCACTTTCTCAACCTTCAATTGTGATAAAGTTTTGGACCTTCTAGAATGTTCTTAGAAAATCCACTAGATGGCTAGCCCCACATGTTGAAGTTTAAGTGGCATCCACTCACACCATGGTGATCAATATGGTAGGTCAACTTGGGGGATGTATAATTTTGAATTTGAACAGTTGAAGATGCTTTGTGCAATAAAGAATAAGCTGCCTTCGATGGAGAGACCGATCTGGATACATTGTTGTTTTCTTACTCCATACTTATCCAAATGTCAACTTAAACTGGGCTTGGAATTCTATTCATAGTTGTACAAATGCTAATTTAAACTGGTCATGGAATTTTATTTATAAGCTAGTAGCGATTTGGTTACATTCGTCCATAAGCCAAATATTTAGATAATTTAGCTAAATCTACCTCCGTTGTGTGGCTGTTACTTACCACCTTTGTTCTCTTCCTATTTGATAAATATCTCTTTCATTTTATAAATTCTAGTGTTACTTTAACGGGTTCTACTGAACTTAGTAGAGTTCAACCGCCCTTTAAATTGCCATGATTCACTAAACGGCCTTCTATATAGAGGCACAGTGTAGTGAAAGGCAGAGAAGTAGACAAGGAGCAGAATTTAAAACTACAATACTTTAATAGAGAAATCATGTATTAATTCACTTGGCACGCAACGTCACCTTCAACCCGCCTTTCATGTAGAGAGTCACCCCAAGCTTAGGTTTCGCACGTTCAATACTATAACTCTTCTCACTTTAAAGAGACAAAACATAGATGCCGCTACGTATTTTATTTGCAAATAAGAGAAATCTTTTCCCAAGCACATCCAAGAACCTCCATTAAAGAGGGCGAACTTATGGGCAGAGTGATTCAGAAAAACGCCTTTATCGAGCCAACTCTCTGGTTTGAATTCCATGCAGTCTTTGCCCCAAGTGCTTTCCACCAGTCCCATGGCGTAGTTAATGTAATATATGACAGTCCCTTTCTTAATTGGCGTGCCGTCTGGCAAGACCACGTCCTCCAAGACTTGTTTCTTGTCGACGGGCAGGGGAGGGTAAGGGTAAAGCTTCATCGTCTCAGAAAGACATGCATGCAGATAATGCATCTGTTTTAACTTCTCTGTGCTGAAACGAACTGGGTCGTTATGGTCTTTCTTTCGGTTCGATCTCGCTTCTAAAATACTGTAAATCTCTTCCACGTTGGGGGTGTTGAAGGAGTAGCCATAAAAATCAGGAGAGTGCTATAATAATAATAATATATTTTTAAGGTCACTGTCAAGTCACATCAAATTGGTGTATGAGACTCTTTGTTTGTGGGACAAGGGACTCCCTCTGCCCAGCGATTTGACTGGTAAAGTCTATGGAGTTATACATACCCTACCCCCTCTAGATTTGAACTTGTGACCTCTTAAAAGGAAACAGGATTTATATTTTTAAATGTAAATATGTTCGTAAATGTTGATCCAAGATTTTCATGAATGTAATTGGTTTTCATGGATGTAATTGTATGGGGAGAAGTAATTTCTTTTAGTGGTTAAGTATGAGAAAGATGTATATTTTTTTCAGTTTTCAATATCAATTTTTTGTAAAATTAAAAAATATTAATAAAAAAAAATTCAATATACCTCAAGGTTAAAATTATATTAAAGAAAATTATAAATAAAACAATTAAATATAATAAAAATATTCTTATGATTAATACATTTTAGTAGTGTGAGAAAAATGTATAACTCCTTTTATATTTAACACACACACATATATATATATATATATATATATATTTAGTAGTTCGAGAAAAATGTATAACTCCTTTTATATTTAACATATATATATATATATATGAACTAGTAAATGAATCAAATTCTCATTATTATATTATTATTTATAAATTTGAAGAGGTGATATATATATATAAAATACTTATTGGTATAGTTATCAATTTTTTTCTTTATATCGATGATATTGTTTTTATGGCAAGGAGTTCTTATGATCTTGAAAACCAACTAAGAATCCTCAAGGATTTTTGTTCCAATATGGGTATGATTGTTAATACTCATAAGACTAAGGTCATGATTATTAAATCCAATAAGATCCCTTATGATACCTTGGTATATGACAACAACAACTTGGAGGAAGTGACTTCATACAAATATCTTGGAATTGATNACATGCATGCAGATAATGCATCTGTTTTAACTCCTCTGTGCTGAAACGAACTGGGTCGTTATGGTCTTTCTTTCGGTTCGATCTCGCTTCTAAAATATTGTAAATCTCTTCCACGTTGGGGGTGTTGAAGGAGTAGCCAGAAAAATCAGGAGAGTGCTACAGATGTTATAAAATAATAATAATATATTTTTGATGTTATAATAATAATAATAATATATTTTTAAGGTCACGGTTAAGTCACATCAAATTGGTGTATGAGACTCCTTGTTTGTGGGACAAGGGATTCCCTCTGTCCAGCGATTTGACTGGTAAAGTCTATGGAGTTATACATACCCTACCCCCTCTAGATTTGAACTTGTGACCTCTTAAAAGGAAACAAGATTTATATTTTTAAATGTAAATATGTTCGTAAATGTTGATCCAAGATTTTCATGAATGTAATTGGTTTTCATGTATGTAATTGTATGGAGAGAAGTAATTTCTTTTAGTGGTTAAGTATGAGAAAGATATATAATTTTTTCAGTTTTCAATATCCATTTTTTGTAGAATTAAAAAATATTAATAAAAAAAAATTCAATATACCTAAGGTTAAAATTATATTAAAGAAAATTATAAATAAAACAATTAAATATAATAAAAATATTCTTATGATTAATACATTTTAGTAGTGTGAGAAAAATGTATAACTCCTTTTATATTTAACATATATATATATATATATATATATATATATATATATGAACTAGTAAATGAATCAAATTCTCATTATTATATTGATATTGAAATGTCATTATTTATAAATTTGAAGAGGTGATATATATATAAAATATTTATTGGTATAGTTATCAATTTTCTTCTTTATGTTGATGATATTGTTTTTATGGCAAGGAGTTCTTATGATCTTGAAAACCAACTAAGAATCCTCAAGGATTTTTGCTCCAATATGGGTATGATTGTTAATACTCATAAGACTAAGGTCATGATTATTAAATCCAATAAGATCCCTTATGATACCTTGGTATATGACAACAACAACTTGGAGGAAGTGACTTCATACAAATATCTTGGAATTGATATTCACCCCAAGCTTAATTGGAATTATAGCATTGAGAAAAGGATTATTGGGGGATGGAAAGCTTATTATTGGCTTGAAAAAAATTGTAAATCAGCTGAACTTTGGAGTTGGGATAAGAAGAAACTCCTCTTTGAGACTCTTGTTACACCTATTATTCTTTATGGATGTGAAGTCTGGGGCTGTAGTATCTCTATTGAATCCTGGAGATAGAGCAAATACAAAAGAATTTTATAACCTATAATCTCAAAATTAAAGGAAATATGCCCTATCCCATCCTCCTCGTAGAAACAAGCGTATCCCCCATTGAAAGCATGACTATGACTAGATACCTAATGTATAAGAACAAGTTAAACAACATGGAAGACAAGAGGCTACCTAAAATTGCTTCCAAATCAAGTCATAACCACCATCGACTCAAGCGAGGATGGCATAAAGACGCCCGGTTTTGGCTAAACTATTGGGGAATCATGGAAGAAACCATTTTGCAGAATAAATATACTATTAAAAAAATGTCAAATCAAAATTTAAGGAAAAAATGTGGTGTGATAAAGAGTTAGAGGAAAAAATAAAAATAAGGTATTATAAAGATGTAATCAGCCCTAATCTAGAAGATCAAAATTATATATTTATTTTGCCAAGTGTAAAGAAAAAAATAAACATTGCTAAGATAAGAACAAATTCTCAAGAGCTCCATAGTGAAACTGGGGTTGGTCAATTACTAAAACGCCATGGGATGAAAGAGTGTGTCACCTTTGTGACACTAAGAAGGTTGAAGATGAAAAACACTTTCTCTTAGATTATCTAGCCTATACCCATATTAGATCTCATTTTCAAAATATTGATCACACTACCAACCTTCCTAACATCTTAAGTCAACAAAAGTATGGTGATCTTGGAAAGCTTCTTTTAATGCTTTTCGAGCATAGAAACAAAATTCTAAAGAATCACAAGTAATCACTTACCCTCTTAAGGTCTGATAGACCAATTAGGTCTTAGTGGACGTTAATCATCATCATCATCATCATCATNTGTGACACTAAGAAGGTTGAAGATGAAAAACACTTTCTCTTAGATTATCTAGCCTATACCCATATTAGATCTCATTTTCAAAATATTGATCACACTACCAACCTTCCTAACATCTTAAGTCAACAAAAGTATGGTGATCTTGGAAAACTTCTTTTAATGCTTTTCGAGCATAGAAACAAAATTCTAAAGAATCACAAGTAATCACTTACCCTCTTAAGGTCTGATAGACCAATTAGGTCTTAGTGGACGTTAATCATCATCATCATCATCATCATATATATAGTATACAAATTAAATCCCCGTTATTATATTGAAATCTTATTATTTATACTTTTGTAGGGCGTGATATGTTTACTTCATGTATTATAATTGAGTTGATGAAATGACAAATCCTTATAAAAACATTCAAATTTTATTACACATTGGGTTTTATATTATCATTTTTGATGGTCAATTGGTTTCATTAACTCAATAAAAATACGGTGATTTTGGAAAGCTTCTCTTAATGCTTTTCTAGTACAGAAATAAAATTCTAAAGAATCATAAGTAATCACTTACCCTCTTAAGATCCAATAGACCAATTTGAGCTTAGGGAAACTTAATCACCACCATCATCATCATTCCTATTTTTGTATGTTTTTCAATTTTTAATAATAAAAATATAATATATCATACTCATGTATATATCAAAATTTTCTATAAATATAAATTCTTTTTTCATTTGAAATAAATTGAATTATTAATAATAAAAATAAAAATTAATTAAGCTTCCTATTTTTATTTAAAAAAACAACATAGTAATTTATTTAACTAAATAAATTCAATTTCCAATCTAATATTAAAAATAAATATAACATATCATGCTAATATGTATGTCAAGATTATCTATAAATATAAGTTCTATTCCTTTTTCACTTGAACANATATATAGTATACAAATTAAATCCCCGTTATTATATTGAAATCTTATTATTTATACTTTTGTAGGGCGTGATATGTTTACTTCATGTATTATAATTGAGTTGATGAAATGACAAATCCTTATAAAAACATTCAAATTTTATTACACATTGGGTTTCATATTATCATTTTTGATGGTCAATTGGTTTCATTAACTCAATAAAAATACGGTGATTTTGGAAAGCTTCTCTTAATGTTTTTCTAGTACAGAAATAAAATTCTAAAGAATCATAAGTAATCACTTACCCTTTTAAGATCCAATAGACCAATTTGAGCTTAGAGAAACTTAATCACTACCATCATCATCATTCCTATTTTTTTATGTTTTTCAATTTTTAATAATAAAAATATAATATATCATACTCATGTATTTATCAAAATTTTCTATAAATATAAATTCTTTTTTTATTTGAAATAAATTGAATTATTAATAATAAAAATAAAAAATTAGTTAAGCTTCCTATTTTTATTTAAAAAAACAACATAGTAATTTATTTAACTAAATAAATTCAATTTCCAATCTAATATTAAAAATAAATATAACATATCATGCTAATATGTATGTCAAGATTATCTATAAATATAAGTTCTATTCCTTTTTCACTTGAACATTAACTAAATAGATTCAATTTCCAATCTAATCTTAAAAATAAGTATAACATATCATGCTAATATGTATGTCAAGATTATGTATAAATATAAGTTCTATATTCCTTCTTCACTTGAAATGAATTGAGTTATTAATAATAAAAATAAAGGATTAGTTAACATTCTATCTTTATTTAAAAAAAACTATTTATTTAAAAAAAACATAGTCACCTACCTTCACGAAGTTTATAGTCACGAAGTTTATTTGGTTGTATATTCACATATCAATCCAATCGGTTAATAGTTCGTTCAAGTGTATTTAGTTATATATTCACATAAAATCCCAAAAATAATTAGTCCATGTAGAAAAATATGGGAATGATTATATAAATCTAATATAAAATAAAATTTATTACAAAATTATGATATTGGATTTTATAAATAATAAAATTATGTTAAGAAATTTAATGAAATGTTTGTTTTTTGTTAGTATTTTTTATTTTTTATATTAATATAAAAAAAATAATAAATAAAATAGAATAATAAACAAAATATAGATTATAATAAATAATGAAAATATCAAAATACATCACAACTCATTATTTAAAAAAAAATTATTTATGAGAAAAAAACACTTTGTAAAGAGTACCTTTTAGTTATCTACCAAATACTGAATATATTCCTATTATTCTAAATCCAATGATTTTTTTGAAACTAACCACTAAATTGTGCAAACTAGAAGAATACTTGAATCGACCTTTCAAATTTGAAGCCATGAAGTTTGGTTGTTAACATTATTTCTATTCACTATGGATTTATAGATTAAGGTATGTAATAGTTAAGTTTTTTGGAAAAAAAAATGTAAAGTAAGAAAGTAAGATTGAGTTAATTGAGTTTAGTTTGGATGATTGGAAGGAATGATTATTATTTCTAAAAGGTTCAATCCCTATAAATGACATATTGAGTTCATAATAAGTATATTGTTGTAATGACTTCGAGCTTTGTTACACTATATATATATTGAAAAAAGTTACAAAGTGCAAAGTAAGAAAACAAAATTGAGTAAATTAGATTTAGTTTGGATGGTTGGAAGGAATGATTATTATCCCACCAAAATTTAATTCATATAAATAATATGTTAAACCAGAATAAATTCATATAAATAACATGTTAAACCAAGAATGAATATATTGTTGTTATACTTTCAACCTTATTTCACTCTTATTTCACTGTATATATTGAAAAATTACATTTGATTCAATTGTTTATTTCTATAATTATAGATAGTTTCAATTATTTCTTTATATAGCTATGCACTGCAACAACAACAACATACATAGGGTACAACGTGATGGGCAACGAGATATGGTTATGAGGAATTCTCACTTATGCATGCAGAGTTCCTGTGGGGAAAAATGGATCGCGGCTGGAAATATTTCTACGGTGTATCCAAACGACCACAAAACCAGTTTAACTGGTTCACACAGTCACTAAATTCCTGGACGCAAATATCTCATAGTATTTGAAGTCCTTCACGCAAACAGCTCATGGAAAATACAACGGTATACAATTCAACTTCTACATCCTACGACGGAATACATATTAGACTAAAGGAATTAATATATTGAAACCAAATAGCTACATTATCAGTCACTACAGATTAACAAGTTACAGGCACAGAAATATAGATGCACAGTGCAGATACAGGCACAGAGCTGACAAGGAGCAGAATTTAAAACTTCAATACTTTAATAGAGAAATCATGTATTAATTCGCCTGGCATGCAACGTCACCTTAAACCCGCCTTTCATGTAGAGAGTCACCCCAAGCTTAGATTTCGCACGTTCAATCCTATCAACTCTTCTCACTTTAAACCGACACAACATGGATGCCGCTACGTATTTCATTTGCAAATAAGAGAAAACTTTTCCCATGCACATCCGAGGACCTCCATTAAAGACAGCGAACTTATGTGCAGAGTAATTACTAAAAACCCCTTTATCGAGCCATCTCTCTGGTTTGAATTCCATACAGTCTTTGCCCCAAATGCTTTCCACCCGTCCCATGGCGTAAATAATGTAATACATGACAGTCCCTTTCTTAATTGGCGTGCCGTCTGGCAAGACCACGTCCTCCGAGACTTGTTTCCTGTCGATGGGCAGGGGAGGGTAAAGCCTCATCGTCTCAGAAAGACATGCATGCAGATAATGCATCTGTTTTAACTCCTCTTTGCTGAAACGAACTGGATCGTTCTGGTCTT